>OV121095.1:44673782-44914403 GCA_921293015.1 Phorcus lineatus | reverse complement strand
TCCCTCGCCGCCCAAAAATCAAAGTCGACTAAATTAGTCGTGTGACCTATGTATATGCTCCTTAGACATAGTCGGTCAACCCACAAACACAAACGATGCAAAAAAATTCATCGATTTTCGTTAAATTTGACGCGATCGCCATTTTAGTCGGCTCGTAACCCTCGCCGCCCAAAATCAAAGTCGACTAAATTAGTCGTGTGACCTATGTATATGCTCCTTAGCCATAGTCGGTCAACCCACATAGACAAACGATGCAAAAAAATTCATCGATTTTCGTTAAATTTGACGCGATCGCCATTTTAGTCGGCTCGTAACCCTCGCCGCCCAAAAATCAAAGTCGACTAAATTAGTCGTGTGACCTATGTATATGCTCCTTAGACATAGTCGGTCAACCCACATAGACAAACGATGCAAAAAAATTCATCGATTTTCGTTAAATTTGACGCGATCGCCATTTTAGTCGGCTCGTAACCCTCGCCGCCCAAAAATCAAAGTCGACTAAATTAGTCGTGTGACCTATGTATATGCTCCTTAGCCATAGTCGGTCAACCCACATAGACAAACGATGCAAAAAATTTCATCGATATTCGTTAAATTTGACGCGATCGCCATTTTAGTCGGCTCGTAATCCTCGCCGCCCAAAAATCAAAGTCGACTAAATTAGTCGTGTGACCTATGTATATGCTCCTTAGCCATAGTCGGTCAACCCACAAACACAAACGATGCAAAAAAAATCATCGATTTTCGTTAAATTTGACGCGATCGCCATTTTAGTCGGCTCGTAACCCTCGCCGCCCAAAAATCAAAGTCGACTAAATTAGTCGTGTGGCCTATGTATATGCTCCTTAGCCATAGTCGGTCAACCTACAAACACAAACGATGCAAAAAAATTCATCGATTTTCGTTAAATTTGACGCGATCGCCATTTTAGTCGGCTCGTAATCCTCGCCGCCCAAAAATCAAAGTCGACTAAATTAGTCGTGTGACCTATGTATATGCTCCTTAGACATAGTCGGTCAACCCACAAACACAAACGATGCAAAAAAATTCATCGATTTTCGTTAAATTTGACGCGATCGCCATTTTAGTCGGCTCGTAACCCTCGCCGCCCAAAAATCAAAGTCGACTAAATTAGTCGTGTGACCTATGTATATGCTCCTTAGCCATAGTCAGTCAACCCACATAGACAAACGATGCAAAAAAATTCATCGATTTTCGTTAAATTTGACGCGATCGCCATTTTAGTCGGTTCGTAACCCTCGCCGCCCAAAAATCAAAGTCGACTAAATTAGTCGTGTGACCTATGTATATGCTCCTTAGACATAGTCGGTCAACCCACATAGACAAACGATGCAAAAAAATTCATCGATTTTCGTTAAATTTGACGCGATCGCCATTTTAGTCGGCTCGTAACCCTCGCCGCCCAAAAATCAAAGTCGACTAAATTAGTCGTGTGACCTATGTATATGCTCCTTAGACATAGTCGGTCAACCCACAAACACAAACGATGCAAAAAAATTCATCGATTTTCGTTAAATTTGACGCGATCGCCATTTTAGTCGGCTTTGATTTTTGGTCGGCTCGTAACCCTCGCCGCCCAAAAATCAAAGTCGACTAAATTAGTGTGAGTGACCTATGTATATGCTCCTTAGACATAGTCGGTCAACCCACAAACACAAACGATGCAAAAAAATTCATCGATTTTCGTTAAATTTGACGCGATCGCCATTTTAGTCGGCTCGTAACCCTCGCCGCCCAAAAATCAAAGTCGACTAAATTAGTCGTGTGACCTATGTATATGCTCCTTAGCCACAGTCGGTCAACCCACAAACGATGCAAAAAATTTCATCGATTTTCGTTAAATTTGACGCGTTCGCCATTTTAGTCGGCTCGTAACCCTCGCCGCCCAAAAATCAAAGTCGACTAAATTAGTCGTGTGACCTATGTATATGCTCCTTAGACATAGTCGGTCAACCCACATAGACAAACGATGCAAAAAATTTCATCGATTTTCGTTATATTTGACGCGATCGCCATTTTAGTCGGCTCGTAACCATCGCCGCCCAAAAATCAAAGTCGACTAAATTAGTCGTGTGACCTATGTATATGCTCCTTAGACATAGTCGGTCAACCCACAAACACAAACGATGCAAAAAAATTCATCGATTTTCGTTAAATTTGACGCGATCGTCATTTTAGTCGGCTCGTAACCCTCGCCGCCCAAAAATCAAAGTCGACTAAATTAGTCGTGTGACCTATGTATATGCTCCTTAGCCATAGTCGGTCAACCCACATAGACAAACGATGCAAAAAATTTCATCGATTTTCGTTAAATTTGACGCGATCGCCATTTTAGTCGGCTCGTAACCCTCGCCGCCCAAAAATCAAAGTCGACTAAATTAGTCGTGTGACCTATGTATATGCTCCTTAGACATAGTCGGTCAACCCACATAGACAAACGATGCAAAAAAATTCATCGATTTTCGTTAAATTTGACGCGATCGCCATTTTAGTCGGCTCGTAACCCTCGCCGCCCAAAAATCAAAGTCGACTAAATTAGTCGTGTGACCTATGTATATGCTCCTTAGACATAGTCGGTCAACCCACATAGACAAACGATGCAAAAAAAATTCATCGATTTTCGTTAAATTTGACGCGATCGCCATTTTAGTCGGCTCGTAACCCTCGCCGCCCAAAAATCAAAGTCGACTAAATTAGTCGTGTGACCTATGTATATGCTCCTTAGCCATAGTCGGTCAACCCACAAACACAAACGATGCAAAAATATTCATCGATTTTCGTTAAATTTGACGCGATCGCCATTTTAGTCGGCTCGTAACCCTCGCCGCCCAAAAATCAAAGTCGACTAAATTAGTCGTGTGACCTATGTATATGCTCCTTAGCCATAGTCGGTCAACCCACAAACACAAACGATGCAAAAAAATTCATCGATTTTCATTAAATTTGACGCGATCGCCATTTTAGTCGGCTCGTAACCCTCGCCGCCCAAAAATCAAAGTCGACTAAATTAGTCGTGTGACCTATGTATATGCTCCTTAGACATAGTCGGTCAACCCACAAACACAAACGATGCAAAAAAATTCATCGATATTCGTTAAATTTGACGCGATCGCCATTTTAGTCGGCTCGTAACCCTCGCCGCCCAAAAATCAAAGTCGACTAAATTAGTCGTGTGACCTATGTATATGCTCCTTAGACATAGTCGGTCAACCCACAAACACAAACGATGCAAAAAATTCATCGATTTTCGTTAAATTTGACGCGATCGCCATTTTAGTCGGCTCGTAACCCTCGCCGCCCAAAAATCAAAGTCGACTAAATTAGTCGTGTGACCTATGTATATGCTCCTTAGCCATAGTCGGTCAACCCACATAGACAAACGATGGAAAAAATTTCATCGATATTCGTTAAATTTGACGCGATCGCCATTTTAGTCGGCTCGTAACCCTCGCCGCCCAAAAATCAAAGTCGACTAAATTAGTCGTGTGACCTATGTATATGCTCCTTAGACATAGTCGGTCAACCCACAAACACAAACGATGCAAAAAAATTCATCGATTTTCGTTATATTTGACGCGATCGCCATTTTAGTCGGCTCGTAACCCTCGCCGCCCAAAAATCAAAGTCGACTAAATTAGTCGTGTGACCTATGTATATGCTCCTTAGCCATAGTCGGTCAACCCACATAGACAAACGATGCAAAAAATTTCATCGATTTTCGTTTAAATTTGACGCGATCGCCATTTTAGTCGGCTCGTAACCCTCGCCGCCCAAAAATCAAAGTCGACTAAATTAGTCGTGTGACCTATGTATATGCTCCTTAGCCATAGTCGGTCAACCCACAAACACAAACGATGCAAAAAAATTCATCGATTTTCGTTAAATTTGACGCGATCGCCATTTTAGTCGGCTCGTAACCCTCGCCGGCCAAAAATCAAAGGGGACTAAATTAGTCGTGTGACCTATGTATATGCTCCTTAGACATAGTCGGTCAACCCACAAACACAAACGATGCAAAAAAATTCATCGATTTTCGTTAAAATTGACGCGATCGCCTTTTCAGTCGGCTCGTAACCCTCGCCGCCCAAAAATCAAAGTCGACTAAATTAGTCGTGTGACCTATGTATATGCTCCTTAGACATAGTCGGTCAACCCACATAGACAAACGATGCAAAAAATTTCATCGATTTTCGTTAAATTTGACGCGTTCGCCATTTTAATCGGCTCGTAACCCTCGCCGCCCAAAAATCAAAGTCGACTAAATTAGTCGTGTGACCTATGTATATGCTCCTTAGACATAGTCGGTCAACCCACAAACACAAACGATGCAAAAAAAATTCATCGATTTTCGTTAAATTTGACGCGATAGCCATTTCAGTCGGCTCGTAACCCTCGCCGCCCAAAAATCAAAGTCGACTAAATTAGTCGTGTGACCTATGTATATGCTCCTTAGACATAGTCGGTCAACCCACAAACACAAACGATGCAAAAAAATTCATCGATTTTCGTTAAATTTGACGCGATCGCCATTTTAGTCGGCTCGTAACCCTCGCCGCCCAAAAATCAAAGTCGACTAAATTAGTCGTGTGACCTATGTATATGCTCCTTAGACATAGTCGGTCAACCCACAAACACAAACGATGCAAAAAAATTCATCGATTTTCGTTAAATTTGACGCGATCGCCATTTTAGTCGGCTCGTAACCCTCGCCGCCCAAAAATCAAAGTCGACTAAATTAGTCGTGTGACCTATGTATATGCTCCTTAGCCATAGTCGGTCAACCCACATAGACAAACGATGGAAAAAATTTCATCGATATTCGTTAAATTTGACGCGATCGCCATTTTAGTCGGCTCGTAACCCTCGCCGCCCAAAAATCAAAGTCGACTAAATTAGTCATGTGACCTATGTATATGCTCCTTAGACATAGTCGGTCAACCCACAAACACAAACGATGCAAAAAAAGTCATCGATTTTCGTTAAATTTGACGCGTTCACCATTTTAGTCGGCTCGTAACCCTCGGCGCCCAAAAATCAAAGTCGACTAAATTAGTCGTGTGACCTATGTATATGCTCCTTAGACATAGTCGGTCAACCCACAAACACAAACGATGCAAAAAAATTCATCGATTTTCGTTATATTTGACGCGATCGCCATTTTAGTCGGCTCGTAACCCTCGCCGCCCCAAAAATCAAAGTCGACTAAATTAGTCGTGTGACCTATGTATATGCTCCTTAGACATAGTCGGTCAACCCACATAGACAAACGATGCACAAAATTTCATCGATTTTCGTTAAATTTGACGCGTTCGCCATTTTAGTCGGCTCGTAACCCTCGCCGCCCAAAAATCAAAGTCGACTAAATTAGTCGTGTGACCTATGTATATGCTCCTTAGACATAGTCGGTCAACCCACAAACACAAACGATGCAAAAAAATTCATCGATTTTCGTTAAATTTGACGCGATCGCCATTTTAGTCGGCTCGTAACCCTCGCCGCCCAAAAATCAAAGTCGACTAAATTAGTCGTGTGACCTATGTATATGCTCCTTAGACATAGTCGGTCAACCCACAAACACAAACGATGCAAAAAAATTCATCGATTTTCGTTAAATTTGACGCGATCGCCATTTTAGTCGGCTCGTAACCCTCGCCGCCCAAAAATCAAAGTCGACTAAATTAGTCGTGTGACCTATGTATATGCTCCTTAGACATAGTCGGTCAACCCACAAACACAAACGATGCAAAAAAATTCATCGATTTTCGTTAAATTTGACGCGATCGCCATTTTAGTCGGCTCGTAACCCTCGCCGCCCAAAAATCAAAGTCGACTAAATTAGTCGTGTGACCTATGTATATGCTCCTTAGCCATAGTCGGTCAACCCACATAGACAAACGATGCAAAAAAAATTCATCGATTTTCGTTAAATTTGACGCGATCGCCACTTTAGTCGGCTCGTAACCCTCGCCGCCCAAAAATCAAAGTCGACTAAATTAGTCGTGTGACCTATGTATATGCTCCTTAGCCATAGTCGGTCAACCCACAAACACAAACGATGCAAAAAAATTCATCGATTTTCGTTAAATTTGACGCGATCGCCACTTTAGTCGGCTCGTAACCCTCGCCGCCCAAAAATCAAAGTCGACTAAATTAGTAGTGTGACCTATGTATATGCTCCTTAGACATAGTCGGTCAACCCACAAACACAAACGATGCAAAAAAATTCATCGATTTTCGTTAAATTTGACGCGATCGCCATTTTAGTCGGCTCGTAACCCTCGCCGCCCAAAAATCAAAGTCGACTAAATTAGTCGTGTGACCTATGTATATGCTCCTTAGACATAGTCGGTCAACCCACATAGACAAACGATGCAAAAAATTTCATCGATTTTCGTTAAATTTGACGCGATCGCCATTTTAGTCGGCTCGTAACCCTCGCCGCCCAAAAATCAAAGTCGACTAAATTAGTCGTGTGACCTATGTATATGCTCCTTAGCCATAGTCGGTCAACCCACAAACACAAACGATGCAAAAAAATTCATCGATTTTCGTTAAATTTGACGCGATCGCCATTTTAGTCGGCTCGTAACCCTCGCCGCCCAAAAATCAAAGGCGACTAAATTAGTCGTGTGACCTATGTATATGCTCCTTAGACATAGTCGGTCAACCCACAAACACAAACGATGCAAAAAAATTCATCGATTTTCGTTAAATTTGACGCGATCGCCATTTTAGTCGGCTCGTAACCCTCGCCGCCCAAAAATCAAAGTCGACTAAATTAGTCGTGTGACCTATGTATATGCTCCTTAGCCATAGTCGGTCAACCCACAAACACAAACGATGCAAAAAAATTCATCGATTTTCGTTAAATTTGACGCGATCGCCACTTTAGTCGGCTCGTAACCCTCGCCGCCCAAAAATCAAAGTCGACTAAATTAGTCGTGTGACCTATGTATATGCTCCTTAGACATAGTCAGTCAACCCACATAGACAAACGATGCAAAAAAATTCATCGATTTTCGTTAAATTTGACGCGATAGCCATTTCAGTCGGCTCGTAACCCTCGCCGCCCAAAAATCAAAGTCGACTAAATTAGTCGTGTGACCTATGTATATGCTCCTTAGCCATAGTCGGTCAACCCACAAACACAAACGATGCAAAAAAATTCATCGATTTTCGTTAAATTTGACGCGATCGCCACTTTAGTCGGCTCGTAACCCTCGCCGCCCAAAAATCAAAGTCGACTAAATTAGTAGTGTGACCTATGTATATGCTCCTTAGACATAGTCGGTCAACCCACAAACACAAACGATGCAAAAAAATTCATCGATTTTCGTTAAATTAGACGCGATCGCCATTTTAGTCGGCTCGTAACCCTCGCCGCCCAAAAATCAAAGTCGACTAAATTAGTCGTGTGACCTATGTATATGCTCCTTAGACATAGTCGGTCAACCCACATAGACAAACGATGCAAAAAATTTCATCGATTTTCGTTAAATTTGACGCGATCGCCATTTTAGTCGGCTCGTAACCCTCGCCGCCCAAAAATCAAAGTCGACTAAATTAGTCGTGTGACCTATGTATATGCTCCTTAGCCATAGTCGGTCAACCCACAAACACAAACGATGCAAAAAAATTCATCGATTTTCGTTAAATTTGACGCGATCGCCATTTTAGTCGGCTCGTAACCCTCGCCGCCCAAAAATCAAAGGCGACTAAATTAGTCGTGTGACCTATGTATATGCTCCTTAGACATAGTCGGTCAACCCACAAACACAAACGATGCAAAAAAATTCATCGATTTTCGTTAAATTTGACGCGATCGCCATTTTAGTCGGCTCGTAACCCTCGCCGCCCAAAAATCAAAGTCGACTAAATTAGTCGTGTGACCTATGTATATGCTCCTTAGCCATAGTCGGTCAACCCACAAACACAAACGATGCAAAAAAATTCATCGATTTTCGTTAAATTTGACGCGATCGCCACTTTAGTCGGCTCGTAACCCTCGCCGCCCAAAAATCAAAGTCGACTAAATTAGTCGTGTGACCTATGTATATGCTCCTTAGACATAGTCAGTCAACCCACATAGACAAACGATGCAAAAAAATTCATCGATTTTCGTTAAATTTGACGCGATAGCCATTTCAGTCGGCTCGTAACCCTCGCCGCCCAAAAATCAAAGTCGACTAAATTAGTCGTGTGACCTATGTATATGCTCCTTAGACATAGTCGGTCAACCCACATAGACAAACGATGCAAAAAATTTCATCGATTTTCGTTAAATTTGACGCGTTCGCCATTTTAGTCGGCTCGTAACCCTCGCCGCCCAAAAATCAAAGTCGACTAAATTAGTCGTGTGACCTATGTATATGCTCCTTAGACATAGTCGGTCAACCCACATAGACAAACGATGCAAAAAATTTCATCGATTTTCGTTATATTTGACGCGATCGCCATTTTAGTCGGCTCGTAACCCTCGCCGCCCAAAAATCAAAGTCGACTAAATTAGTCGTGTGACCTATGTATATGCTCCTTAGACATAGTCGGTCAACCCACAAACACAAACGATGCAAAAAAATTCATCGATTTTCGTTAAATTTGACGCGATCGCCATTTTAGTCGGCTCGTAACCCTCGCCGCCCAAAAATCAAAGTCGACTAAATTAGTCGTGTGACCTATGTATATGCTCCTTAGCCATAGTCGGTCAACCCACAAACACAAACGATGCAAAAAAATTCATCGATTTTCGTTAAATTTGACGCGATCGCCATTTTAGTCGGCTCGTAACCCTCGCCGCCCAAAAATCAAAGTCGACTAAATTAGTCGTGTGACCTATGTATATGCTCCTTAGACATAGTCGGTCAACCCACAAACACAAACGATGCAAAAAATTTCATCGATTTTCGTTAAATTTGACGCGATCGCCATTTTAGTCGGCTCGTAACCCTAGCCACCCAAAAATCAAAGTCGACTAAATTAGTCGTGTGACCTATGTATATGCTCCTTAGCCATAGTCGGTCAACCCACAAACACAAACGATGCAAAAAAATTCATCGATTTTCGTTAAATTTGACGCGATCGCCATTTTAGTCGGCTCGTAACCCTCGCCGCCCAAAAATCAAAGTCGACTAAATTAGTCGTGTGACCTATGTATATGCTCCTTAGACATAGTCGGTCAACCCACAAACACAAACGATGCAAAAAAATTCATCGATTTTCGTTAAATTTGACGCGATCGCCATTTTAGTCGGCTCGTAACCCTCGCCGCCCAAAAATCAAAGTCGACTAAATTAGTCGTGTGACCTATGTATATGCTCCTTAGACATAGTCGGTCAACCCACAAACACAAACGATGCAAAAAATTTCATCGATTTTCGTTAAATTTGACGCGATCGCCATTTTAATCGGCTCGTAACCCTCGCCGCCCAAAAATCAAAGTCGACTAAATTAGTCGTGTGACCTATGTATATGCTCCTTAGCCATAGTTGGTCAACCCACATAGACAAACGATGCAAAAAAATTCATCGATTTTCGTTAAATTTGACGCGATCGCCATTTTAGTCGGCTCGTAACCCTCGCCGCCCAAAATCAAAGTCGACTAAATTAGTCGTGTGACCTATGTATATGCTCCTTAGACATAGTCGGTCAACCCACAAACACAAACGATGCAAAAAAATTCATCGATTTTCGTTAAATTTGACGCGATCGCCATTTTAGTCGTCTCGTAACCCTCGGCGCCCAAAAATCAAGTCGACTAAATTAGTCGTGTGACCTATGTATATGCTCCTTAGACATAGTCGGTCAACCCACAAACACAAACGATGCAAAAAAATTCATCGATTTTCGTTAAATTTGACTGCGATCGCCATTTTAGTCGGCTCGTAACCCTCGCCGCCCAAAAATCAAAGTCGACTAAATTAGTCGTGTGACCTATGTATATGCTCCTTAGACATAGTCGGTCAACCCACATAGACAAACGTTGCAAAAAAATTCATCGATTTTCGTTAAATTTGACGCGATCGCCATTTTAGTCGGCTCGTAACCCTCGCCGCCCAAAAATCAAAGTCGACTAAATTAGTCGTGTGACCTATGTATATGCTCCTTAGACATAGTCCGTCAACCCACATAGACAAACGATGCAAAAAAATTCATCGATTTTCGTTAAATTTGACGCGATCGCCACTTTAGTCGGCTCGTAACCCTCGCCGCCCAAAAATCAAAGTCGACTAAATTAGTCGTGTGACCTATGTATATGCTCCTTAGACATAGTCGGTCAACCCACATAGACAAACGATGCAAAAAATTTCATCGATTTTCGTTATATTTAACGCGATCGCCATTTTAGTCGGCTCGTAACCCTCGCCGCCCAAAAATCAAAGTCGACTAAATTAGTCGTGTGACCTATGTATATGCTCCTTAGACATAGTCGGTCAACCCACAAACACAAACGATCCAAAAAAATTCATCGATTTTCATTAAATTTGACGCGATCGCCATTTTAGTCGGCTCGTAACCCTCGCCGCCCAAAATCAAAGTCGACTAAATTAGTCGTGTGACCTATGTATATGCTCCTTAGCCATAGTCGGTCAACCCACAAACACAAACGATGCAAAAAAATTCATCGATTTTCGTTAAATTTGACGCGATCGCCATTTTAGTCGGCTCGTAACCCTCGCCGCCCAAAAATCAAAGTCGACTAAATTAGTCGTGTGACCTATGTATATGCTCCTTAGACATAGTCGGCCAACCCACAAACACAAACGATGCAAAAAAATTCATCGATTTTCGTTAAATTTGACGCGATCGCCATTTTAGTCGGCTCGTAACCCTCGCCGCCCAAAAATCAAAGTCGACTAAATTAGTCGTGTGACCTATGTATATGCTCCTTAGCCATAGTCGGTCAACCCACAAACACAAACGATGCAAAAAATTTCATCGATTTTCGTTAAATTTGACGCGATCGCCATTTTAGTCGGCTCGTAACCCTAGCCACCCAAAAATCAAAGTCGACTAAATTAGTCGTGTGACCTATGTATATGCTCCTTAGCCATAGTCGGTCAACCCACAAACACAAACGATGCAAAAAAATTCATCGATTTTCGTTAAATTTGACGCGATCGCCATTTTAGTCGGCTCGTAACCCTCGCCGCCCAAAAATCAAAGTCGACTAAATTAGTCGTGTGACCTATGTATATGCTCCTTAGACATAGTCGGTCAACCCACAAACACAAACGATGCAAAAAAATTCATCGATTTTCGTTAAATTTGACGCGATCGCCATTTTAGTCGGCTCGTAACCCTCGCCGCCCAAAAATCAAAGTCGACTAAATTAGTCGTGTGACCTATGTATATGCTCCTTAGACATAGTCGGTCAACCCACAAACACAAACGATGCAAAAAATTTCATCGATTTTCGTTAAATTTGACGCGATCGCCATTTTAATCGGCTCGTAACCCTCGCCGCCCAAAAATCAAAGTCGACTAAATTAGTCGTGTGACCTATGTATATGCTCCTTAGCCATAGTTGGTCAACCCACATAGACAAACGATGCAAAAAAATTCATCGATTTTCGTTAAATTTGACGCGATCGCCATTTTAGTCGGCTCGTAACCCTCGCCGCCCAAAAATCAAAGTCGACTAAATTAGTCGTGTGACCTATGTATATGCTCCTTAGACATAGTCGGTCAACCCACAAACACAAACGATGCAAAAAAATTCATCGATTTTCGTTAAATTTGACGCGATCGCCATTTTAGTCGTCTCGTAACCCTCGGCGCCCAAAAATCAAAGTCGACTAAATTAGTCGTGTGACCTATGTATATGCTCCTTAGACATAGTCGGTCAACCCACAAACACAAACGATGCAAAAAAATTCATCGATTTTCGTTAAATTTGACGCGATCGCCATTTTAGTCGGCTCGTAACCCTCGCCGCCCAAAAATCAAAGTCGACTAAATTAGTCGTGTGACCTATGTATATGCTCCTTAGACATAGTCGGTCAACCCACATAGACAAACGTTGCAAAAAAATTCATCGATTTTCGTTAAATTTGACGCGATCGCCATTTTAGTCGGCTCGTAACCCTCGCCGCCCAAAAATCAAAGTCGACTAAATTAGTCGTGTGACCTATGTATATGCTCCTTAGACATAGTCCGTCAACCCACATAGACAAACGATGCAAAAAAATTCATCGATTTTCGTTAAATTTGACGCGATCGCCACTTTAGTCGGCTCGTAACCCTCGCCGCCCAAAAATCAAAGTCGACTAAATTAGTCGTGTGACCTATGTATATGCTCCTTAGACATAGTCGGTCAACCCACATAGACAAACGATGCAAAAAATTTCATCGATTTTCGTTATATTTGACGCGATCGCCATTTTAGTCGGCTCGTAACCCTCGCCGCCCAAAAATCAAAGTCGACTAAATTAGTCGTGTGACCTATGTATATGCTCCTTAGACATAGTCGGTCAACCCACAAACACAAACGATCCAAAAAAATTCATCGATTTTCGTTAAATTTGACGCGATCGCCATTTTAGTCGGCTCGTAACCCTCGCCGCCCAAAAATCAAAGTCGACTAAATTAGTCGTGTGACCTATGTATATGCTCCTTAGCCATAGTCGGTCAACCCACAAACACAAACGATGCAAAAAATTTCATCGATTTTCGTTAAATTTGACGCGATCGCCATTTTAGTCGGCTCGTAACCCTCGCCGCCCAAAAATCAAAGTCGACTAAATTAGTCGTGTGACCTATGTATATGCTCCTTAGACATAGTCGGTCAACCCACAAACACAAACGATGCAAAAAAATTCATCGATTTTCGTTAAATTTGAAGCGATCGCCATTTCAGTCGGCTCGTAACCCTCGCCGCCCAAAAATCAAAGTCGACTAAATTAGTCGTGTGACCTATGTATATGCTCCTTAGACATAGTCGGTCAACCCACATAGACAAACGATGCAAAAAAATTCATCGATTTTCGTTAAATTTGACGCGTTCGCCATTTTAGTCGGCTCGTAACCCTCGCCGCCCAAAAATCAAAGTCGACTAAATTAGTCGTGTGACCTATGTATATGCTCCTTAGACATAGTCGGTCAACCCACATAGACAAACGATGCAAAAAATTTCATCGATTTTCGTTATATTTGACGCGATCGCCATTTTAGTCGGCTCGTAACCCTCGCCACCCAAAAATCAAAGTCGACTAAATTAGTCGTGTGACCTATGTATATGCTCCTTAGACATAGTCGGTCAACCCACATAGACAAACGATGCAAAAAAATTCATCGATTTTCGTTAAATTTGACGCGATCGCCATTTTAGTCGGCTCGTAACCCTCGCCGCCCAAAAATCAAAGTCGACTAAATTAGTCGTGTGACCTATGTATATGCTCCTTAGACATAGTCGGTCAACCCACAAACACAAACGATGCAAAAAAATTCATCGATTTTCGTTAAATTTGACGCGATCGCCATTTTAGTCGGCTCGTAACCCTCGCCGCCCAAAAATCAAAGTCGACTAAATTAGTCGTGTGACCTATGTATATGCTCCTTAGACATAGTCGGTCAACCCACATAGACAAACGATGCAAAAAAATTCATCGATTTTCGTTAAATTTGACGCGATCGCCATTTTAGTCGGCTCGTAACCCTCGCCGCCCAAAAATCAAAGTCGACTAAATTAGTCGTGTGACCTATGTATATGCTCCTTAGACATAGTCGGTCAACCCACAAACACAAACGATGCAAAAAAATTCATCGATTTTCGTTATATTTGACGCGATCGCCATTTTAGTCGGCTCGTAACCCTCGCCGCCCAAAAATCAAAGTCGACTAAATTAGTCGTGTGACCTATGTATATGCTCCTTAGACATAGTCGGTCAACCCACAAACACAAACGATGCAAAAAAATTCATCGATTTTCGTTAAATTTGACGCGATCGCCATTTTAGTCGGCTCGTAACCCTCGCCGCCCAAAAATCAAAGTCGACTAAATTAGTCGTGTGACCTATGTATATGCTCCTTAGACATAGTCGGTCAACCCACAAACACAAACGATGCAAAAAAATTCATCGATTTTCGTTATATTTGACGCGATCGCCATTTTAGTCGGCTCGTAACCCTCGCCGCCCAAAAATCAAAGTCGACTAAATTAGTCGTGTGACCTATGTATATGCTCCTTAGACATAGTCGGTCAACCCACAAACACAAACGATGCAAAAAATTTCATCGATTTTCGTTAAATTTGACGCGATCGCCATTTTAATCGGCTCGTAACCCTCGCCGCCCAAAAATCAAAGTCGACTAAATTAGTCGTGTGACCTATGTATATGCTCCTTAGCCATAGTTGGTCAACCCACATAGACAAACGATGCAAAAAAATTCATCGATTTTCGTTAAATTTGACGCGATCGCCATTTTAGTCGGCTCGTAACCCTCGCCGCCCAAAAATCAAAGTCGACTAAATTAGTCGTGTGACCTATGTATATGCTCCTTAGACATAGTCGGTCAACCCACAAACACAAACGATGCAAAAAAATTCATCGATTTTCGTTAAATTTGACGCGATCGCCATTTTAGTTGTCTCGTAACCCTCGGCGCCCAAAAATCAAAGTCGACTAAATTAGTCGTGTGACCTATGTATATGCTCCTTAGACATAGTCGGTCAACCCACAAACACAAACGATGCAAAAAAATTCATCGATTTTCGTTAAATTTGACGCGATCGCCATTTTAGTCGGCTCGTAACCCTCGCCGCCCAAAAATCAAAGTCGACTAAATTAGTCGTGTGACCTATGTATATGCTCCTTAGACATAGTCGGTCAACCCACATAGACAAACGTTGCAAAAAAATTCATCGATTTTCGTTAAATTTGACGCGATCGCCATTTTAGTCGGCTCGTAACCCTCGCCGCCCAAAAATCAAAGTCGACTAAATTAGTCGTGTGACCTATGTATATGCTCCTTAGACATAGTCCGTCAACCCACATAGACAAACGATGCAAAAAAATTCATCGATTTTCGTTAAATTTGACGCGATCGCCACTTTAGTCGGCTCGTAACCCTCGCCGCCCAAAAATCAAAGTCGACTAAATTAGTCGTGTGACCTATGTATATGCTCCTTAGACATAGTCGGTCAACCCACATAGACAAACGATGCAAAAAATTTCATCGATTTTCGTTATATTTGACGCGATCGCCATTTTAGTCGGCTCGTAACCCTCGCCGCCCAAAAATCAAAGTCGACTAAATTAGTCGTGTGACCTATGTATATGCTCCTTAGACATAGTCGGTCAACCCACAAACACAAACGATCCAAAAAAATTCATCGATTTTCGTTAAATTTGACGCGATCGCCATTTTAGTCGGCTCGTAACCCTCGCCGCCCAAAAATCAAAGTCGACTAAATTAGTCGTGTGACCTATGTATATGCTCCTTAGCCATAGTCGGTCAACCCACAAACACAAACGATGCAAAAAAATTCATCGATTTTCGTTAAATTTGACGCGATCGCCATTTTAGTCGGCTCGTAACCCTCGCCGCCCAAAAATCAAAGTCGACTAAATTAGTCGTGTGACCTATGTATATGCTCCTTAGACATAGTCGGCCAACCCACAAACACAAACGATGCAAAAAAATTCATCGATTTTCGTTAAATTTGACGCGATCGCCATTTTAGTCGGCTCGTAACCCTCGCCGCCCAAAAATCAAAGTCGACTAAATTAGTCGTGTGACCTATGTATATGCTCCTTAGACATAGTCGGTCTACCCACAAACACAAACGATGCAAAAAAATTCATCGATTTTCGTTAAATTTGACGCGATCGCCATTTTAGTCGGCTCGTAACCCTCGCCGCCCAAAAATCAAAGTCGACTAAATTAGTCGTGTGACCTATGTATATGCTCCTTAGACATAGTCGGTCAACCCACAAACACAAACGATGCAAAAAAATTCATCGATTTTCGTTATATTTGACGCGATCGCCATTTTAGTCGGCTCGTAACCCTCGCCGCCCAAAAATCAAAGTCGACTAAATTAGTCGTGTGACCTATGTATATGCTCCTTAGACATAGTCGGTCAACCCACAAACACAAACGATGCAAAAAAATTCATCGATTTTCGTTAAATTTGACGCGATCGCCATTTTAGTCGGCTCGTAACCCTCGCCGCCCAAAAATCAAAGTCGACTAAATTAGTCGTGTGACCTATGTATATGCTCCTTAGACATAGTCGGTCAACCCACAAACACAAACGATGCAAAAAAATTCATCGATTTTCGTTATATTTGACGCGATCGCCATTTTAGTCGGCTCGTAACCCTCGCCGCCCAAAAATCAAAGTCGACTAAATTAGTCGTGTGACCTATGTATATGCTCCTTAGACATAGTCGGTCAACCCACAAACACAAACGATGCAAAAAAATTCATCGATTTTCGTTAAATTTGACGCGATCGCCATTTCAGTCGGCTCGTAACCCTCGCCGCCCAAAAATCAAAGTCGACTAAATTAGTCGTGTGACCTATGTATATGCTCCTTAGACATAGTCGGTCAACCCACATAGACAAACGATGCAAAAAAATTCATCGATTTTCGTTAAATTTGACGCGATCGCCATTTTAGTCGGCTCGTAACCCTCGCCGCCCAAAAATCAAAGTCGACTAAATTAGTCGTGTGACCTATGTATATGCTCCTTAGACATAGTCGGTCAACCCACAAACACAAACGATGCAAAAAAATTCATCGATTTTCGTTAAATTTGACGCGATCGCCATTTTAGTCGGCTCGTAACCCTCGCCGCCCAAAAATCAAAGTCGACTAAATTAGTCATGTGACCTATGTATATGCTCCTTAGACATAGTCGGTCAACCCACATAGACAAACGATGCAAAAAATTTCATCGATTTTCGTTAAATTTGACGCGATCGCCATTTTAGTCGGCTCGTAACCCTCGCCGCCCAAAAATCAAAGTCGACTAAATTAGTCGTGTGACCTATGTATATGCTCCTTAGACATAGTCGGTCAACCCACAAACACAAACGATGCAAAAAAATTCATCGATTTTCGTTATATTTGACGCGATCGCCATTTTAGTCGGCTCGTAACCCTCGCCGCCCAAAAATCAAAGTCGACTAAATTAGTCGTGTGACCTATGTATATGCTCCTTAGACATAGTCGGTCAACCCACATAGACAAACGATGCAAAAAATTTCATCGATTTTCGTTAAATTTGACGCGATCGCCATTTCAGTCGGCTCGTAACCCTCGCCGCCCAAAAATCAAAGTCGACTAAATTAGTCGTGTGACCTATGTATATGCTCCTTAGACATAGTCGGTCAACCCACATAGACAAACGATGCAAAAAAATTCATCGATTTTCGTTATATTTGACGCGATCGCCATTTTAGTCGGCTCGTAACCCTCGCCGCCCAAAAATCAAAGTCGACTAAATTAGTCGTGTGACCTATGTATATGCTCCTTAGACATAGTCGGTCAACCCACAAACACAAACGATGCAAAAAAATTCATCGATTTTCGTTAAATTTGACGCGATCGCCATTTCAGTCGGCTCGTAACCCTCGCCGCCCAAAAATCAAAGTCGACTAAATTAGTCGTGTGACCTATGTATATGCTCCTTAGACATAGTCGGTCAACCCACATAGACAAACGATGCAAAAAATTTCATCGATTTTCGTTATATTTGACGCGATCGCCATTTTAGTCGGCTCGTAACCCTCGCCGCCCAAAAATCAAAGTCGACTAAATTAGTCATGTGACCTATGTATATGCTCCTTAGACATAGTCGGTCAACCCACATAGACAAACGATGCAAAAAATTTCATCGATTTTCGTTAAATTTGACGCGATCGCCATTTTAGTCGGCTCGTAACCCTCGCCGCCCAAAAATCAAAGTCGACTAAATTAGTCGTGTGACCTATGTATATGCTCCTTAGCCATAGTCGGTCAACCCACAAACACAAACGATGCAAAAAATTTCATCGATTTTCGTTAAATTTGACGCGATCGCCATTTTAGTCGGCTCGTAACCCTCGCCGCCCAAAAATCAAAGTCGACTAAATTAGTCGTGTGACCTATGTATATGCTCCTTAGACGTAGTCGGTCAACCCACAAACACAAACGATGCAAAAAAATTCATCGATTTTCGTTAAATTTGACGCGATCGCCATTTCAGTCGGCTCGTAACCCTCGCCGCCCAAAAATCAAAGTCGACTAAATTAGTCGTGTGACCTATGTATATGCTCCTTAGACATAGTCGGTCAACCCACAAACACAAACGATGCAAAAAAATTCATCGATTTTCGTTAAATTTGACGCGATCGCCATTTTAGTCGGCTCGTAACCCTCGCCGCCCAAAAATCAAAGTCGACTAAATTAGTCGTGTGACCTATGTATATGCTCCTTAGACATAGTCGGTCAACCCACAAACACAAACGATGCAAAAAAATTCATCGATTTTCGTTAAATTTGACGCGATCGCCATTTTAGTCGGCTCGTAACCCTCGCCGCCCAAAAATCAAAGTCGACTAAATTAGTCGTGTGACCTATGTATATGCTCCTTAGACATAGTCGGTCAACCCACATAGACAAACGATGCAAAAAAATTCATCGATTTTCGTTAAATTTGACGCGATCGCCATTTTAGTCGGCTCGTAACCCTCGCCGCCCAAAAATCAAAGTCGACTAAATTAGTCGTGTGACCTATGTATATGCTCCTTAGACATAGTCGGTCAACCCACAAACACAAACGATGCAAAAAAATTCATCGATTTTCGTTATATTTGACGCGATCGCCATTTTAGTCGGCTCGTAACCCTCGCCGCCCAAAAATCAAAGTCGACTAAATTAGTCGTGTGACCTATGTATATGCTCCTTAGACATAGTCGGTCAACCCACAAACACAAACGATGCAAAAAAATTCATCGATTTTCGTTAAATTTGACGCGATCGCCATTTCAGTCGGCTCGTAACCCTCGCCGCCCAAAAATCAAAGTCGACTAAATTAGTCGTGTGACCTATGTATATGCTCCTTAGACATAGTCGGTCAACCCACATAGACAAACGATGCAAAAAATTTCATCGATTTTCGTTATATTGGACGCGATCGCCATTTTAGTCGGCTCGTAACCCTCGCCGCCCAAAAATCAAAGTCGACTAAATTAGTCGTGTGACCTATGTATATGCTCCTTAGACATAGTCGGTCAACCCACATAGACAAACGATGCAAAAAAATTCATCGATTTTCGTTAAATTTGACGCGATCGCCATTTTAGTCGGCTCGTAACCCTCGCCGCCCAAAAATCAAAGTCGACTAAATTAGTCGTGTGACCTATGTATATGCTCCTTAGACATAGTCGGTCAACCCACAAACACAAACGATGCAAAAAAATTCATCGATTTTCGTTATATTTGACGCGATCGCCATTTTAGTCGGCTCGTAACCCTCGCCGCCCAAAAATCAAAGTCGACTAAATTAGTCGTGTGACCTATGTATATGCTCCTTAGACATAGTCGGTCAACCCACAAACACAAACGATGCAAAAAAATTCATCGATTTTCGTTAAATTTGACGCGATCGCCATTTTAGTCGGCTCGTAACCCTCGCCGCCCAAAAATCAAAGTCGACTAAATTAGTCGTGTGACCTATGTATATGCTCCTTAGACATAGTCGGTCAACCCACAAACACAAACGATGCAAAAAAATTCATCGATTTTCGTTATATTTGACGCGATCGCCATTTTAGTCGGCTCGTAACCCTCGCCGCCCAAAAATCAAAGTCGACTAAATTAGTCGTGTGACCTATGTATATGCTCCTTAGACATAGTCGGTCAACCCACAAACACAAACGATGCAAAAAAATTCATCGATTTTCGTTAAATTTGACGCGATCGCCATTTCAGTCGGCTCGTAACCCTCGCCGCCCAAAAATCAAAGTCGACTAAATTAGTCGTGTGACCTATGTATATGCTCCTTAGACATAGTCGGTCAACCCACATAGACAAACGATGCAAAAAATTTCATCGATTTTCGTTAAATTTGACGCGATCGCCATTTTAGTCGGCTCGTAACCCTCGCCGCCCAAAAATCAAAGTCGACTAAATTAGTCGTGTGACCTATGTATATGCTCCTTAGACATAGTCGGTCAACCCACAAACACAAACGATGCAAAAAAATTCATCGATTTTCGTTAAATTTGACGCGATCGCCATTTTAGTCGGCTCGTAACCCTCGCCGCCCAAAAATCAAAGTCGACTAAATTAGTCATGTGACCTATGTATATGCTCCTTAGACATAGTCGGTCAACCCACATAGACAAACGATGCAAAAAATTTCATCGATTTTCGTTAAATTTGACGCGATCGCCATTTTAGTCGGCTCGTAACCCTCGCCGCCCAAAAATCAAAGTCGACTAAATTAGTCGTGTGACCTATGTATATGCTCCTTAGACATAGTCGGTCAACCCACAAACACAAACGATGCAAAAAAATTCATCGATTTTCGTTATATTTGACGCGATCGCCATTTTAGTCGGCTCGTAACCCTCGCCGCCCAAAAATCAAAGTCGACTAAATTAGTCGTGTGACCTATGTATATGCTCCTTAGACATAGTCGGTCAACCCACAAACACAAACGATGCAAAAAAATTCATCGATTTTCGTTAAATTTGACGCGATCGCCATTTCAGTCGGCTCGTAACCCTCGCCGCCCAAAAATCAAAGTCGACTAAATTAGTCGTGTGACCTATGTATATGCTCCTTAGACATAGTCGGTCAACCCACATAGACAAACGATGCCAAAAATTTCATCGATTTTCGTTATATTTGACGCGATCGCCATTTTAGTCGGCTCGTAACCCTCGCCGCCCAAAAATCAAAGTCGACTAAATTAGTCATGTGACCTATGTATATGCTCCTTAGACATAGTCGGTCAACCCACATAGACAAACGATGCAAAAAATTTCATCGATTTTCGTTAAATTTGACGCGATCGCCATTTTAGTCGGCTCGTAACCCTCGCCGCCCAAAAATCAAAGTCGACTAAATTAGTCGTGTGACCTATGTATATGCTCCTTAGCCATAGTCGGTCAACCCACAAACACAAACGATGCAAAAAATTTCATCGATTTTCGTTAAATTTGACGCGATCGCCATTTTAGTCGGCTCGTAACCCTCGCCGCCCAAAAATCAAAGTCGACTAAATTAGTCGTGTGACCTATGTATATGCTCCTTAGACATAGTCGGTCAACCCACAAACACAAACGATGCAAAAAAATTCATCGATTTTCGTTAAATTTGACGCGATCGCCATTTCAGTCGGCTCGTAACCCTCGCCGCCCAAAAATCAAAGTCGACTAAATTAGTCGTGTGACCTATGTATATGCTCCTTAGACATAGTCGGTCAACCCACAAACACAAACGATGCAAAAAAAATTCATCGATTTTCGTTAAATTTGACGCGATCGCCATTTTAGTCGGCTCGTAACCCTCGCCGCCCAAAAATCAAAGTCGACTAAATTAGTCGTGTGACCTATGTATATGCTCCTTAGACATAGTCGGTCAACCCACAAACACAAACGATGCAAAAAAATTCATCGATTTTCGTTAAATTTGACGCGATCGCCATTTTAGTCGGCTCGTAACCCTCGCCGCCCAAAAATCAAAGTCGACTAAATTAGTCGTGTGACCTATGTATATGCTCCTTAGACATAGTCGGTCAACCCACATAGACAAACGATGCAAAAAAATTCATCGATTTTCGTTAAATTTGACGCGATCGCCATTTTAGTCGGCTCGTAACCCTCGCCGCCCAAAAATCAAAGTCGACTAAATTAGTCGTGTGACCTATGTATATGCTCCTTAGACATAGTCGGTCAACCCACATAGACAAACGATGCAAAAAATTTCATCGATTTTCGTTAAATTTGACGCGATCGCCATTTCAGTCGGCTCGTAACCCTCGCCGCCCAAAAATCAAAGTCGACTAAATTAGTCGTGTGACCTATGTATATGCTCCTTAGAC
The DNA here is from genome assembly GCA_921293015.1 of Phorcus lineatus. Classification (NCBI taxonomy): domain Eukaryota; kingdom Metazoa; phylum Mollusca; class Gastropoda; order Trochida; family Trochidae; genus Phorcus; species Phorcus lineatus. The sequence goes on along the minus strand of OV121095.1, from coordinate 44,892,342 downwards.
ATAGTCGGTCAACCCACATAGACAAACGATGCAAAAAATTTCATCGATTTTCGTTATATTGGACGCGATCGCCATTTTAGTCGGCTCGTAACCCTCGCCGCCCAAAAATCAAAGTCGACTAAATTAGTCATGTGACCTATGTATATGCTCCTTAGACATAGTCGGTCAACCCACATAGACAAACGATGCAAAAAATTTCATCGATTTTCGTTAAATTTGACGCGATCGCCATTTTAGTCGGCTCGTAACCCTCGCCGCCCAAAAATCAAAGTCGACTAAATTAGTCGTGTGACCTATGTATATGCTCCTTAGACATAGTCGGTCAACCCACAAACACAAACGATGCAAAAAAATTCATCGATTTTCGTTATATTTGACGCGATCGCCATTTTAGTCGGCTCGTAACCCTCGCCGCCCAAAAATCAAAGTCGACTAAATTAGTCGTGTGACCTATGTATATGCTCCTTAGACATAGTCGGTCAACCCACAAACACAAACGATGCAAAAAAATTCATCGATTTTCGTTAAATTTGACGCGATCGCCATTTCAGTCGGCTCGTAACCCTCGCCGCCCAAAAATCAAAGTCGACTAAATTAGTCGTGTGACCTATGTATATGCTCCTTAGACATAGTCGGTCAACCCACATAGACAAACGATGCAAAAAATTTCATCGATTTTCGTTATATTTGACGCGATCGCCATTTTAGTCGGCTCGTAACCCTCGCCGCCCAAAAATCAAAGTCGACTAAATTAGTCGTGTGACCTATGTATATGCTCCTTAGACATAGTCGGTCAACCCACAAACACAAACGATGCAAAAAAATTCATCGATTTTCGTTATATTTGACGCGATCGCCATTTTAGTCGGCTCGTAACCCTCGCCGCCCAAAAATCAAAGTCGACTAAATTAGTCGTGTGACCTATGTATATGCTCCTTAGACATAGTCGGTCAACCCACATAGACAAACGATGCAAAAAATTTCATCGATTTTCGTTATATTTGACGCGATCGCCATTTTAGTCGGCTCGTAACCCCCGCCGCCCAAAAATCAAAGTCGACTAAATTAGTCATGTGACCTATGTATATGCTCCTTAGACATAGTCGGTCAACCCACATAGACAAACGATGCAAAAAATTTCATCGATTTTCGTTAAATTTGACGCGATCGCCATTTTAGTCGGCTCGTAACCCTCGCCGCCCAAAAATCAAAGTCGACTAAATTAGTCGTGTGACCTATGTATATGCTCCTTAGACATAGTCGGTCAACCCACAAACACAAACGATGCAAAAAAATTCATCGATTTTCGTTATATTTGACGCGATCGCCATTTTAGTCGGCTCGTAACCCTCGCCGCCCAAAAATCAAAGTCGACTAAATTAGTCGTGTGACCTATGTATATGCTCCTTAGACATAGTCGGTCAACCCACAAACACAAACGATGCAAAAAAATTCATCGATTTTCGTTAAATTTGACGCGATCGCCATTTCAGTCGGCTCGTAACCCTCGCCGCCCAAAAATCAAAGTCGACTAAATTAGTCGTGTGACCTATGTATATGCTCCTTAGACATAGTCGGTCAACCCACATAGACAAACGATGCAAAAAATTTCATCGATTTTCGTTATATTTGACGCGATCGCCATTTTAGTCGGCTCGTAACCCTCGCCGCCCAAAAATCAAAGTCGACTAAATTAGTCATGTGACCTATGTATATGCTCCTTAGACATAGTCGGTCAACCCACATAGACAAACGATGCAAAAAATTTCATCGATTTTCGTTAAATTTGACGCGATCGCCATTTTAGTCGGCTCGTAACCCTCGCCGCCCAAAAATCAAAGTCGACTAAATTAGTCGTGTGACCTATGTATATGCTCCTTAGACATAGTCGGTCAACCCACAAACACAAACGATGCAAAAAAATTCATCGATTTTCGTTAAATTTGACGCGATCGCCATTTCAGTCGGCTCGTAACCCTCGCCGCCCAAAAATCAAAGTCGACTAAATTAGTCGTGTGACCTATGTATATGCTCCTTAGACATAGTCGGTCAACCCACATAGACAAACGATGCAAAAAATTTCATCGATTTTCGTTATATTTGACGCGATCGCCATTTTAGTCGGCTCGTAACCCTCGCCGCCCAAAAATCAAAGTCGACTAAATTAGTCATGTGACCTATGTATATGCTCCTTAGCCATAGTCGGTCAACCCACATAGACAAACGATGCAAAAAATTTCATCGATTTTCGTTAAATTTGACGCGATCGCCATTTTAGTCGGCTCGTAACCCTCGCCGCCCAAAAATCAAAGTCGACTAAATTAGTCGTGTGACCTATGTATATGCTCCTTAGACATTGTCGGTCAACCCACAAACACAAACGATGCAAAAAAATTCATCGATTTTCGTTAAATTTGACGCGATCGCCATTTTAGTCGGCTCGTAACCCTCGCCGCCCAAAAATCAAAGTCGACTAAATTAGTCGTGTGACCTATGTATATGCTCCTTAGCCATAGTCGGTCAACCCACAAACACAAACGATGCAAAAAAATTCATCGATTTTCGTTAAATTTGACGCGATCGCCATTTCAGTCGGCTCGTAACCCTCGCCGCCCAAAAATCAAAGTCGACTAAATTAGTCGTGTGACCTATGTATATGCTCCTTAGACATAGTCCGGTCAACCCACATAGACAAACGATGCAAAAAATTTCATCGATTTTCGTTATATTTGACGCGATCGCCATTTTAGTCGGCTCGTAACCCTCGCCGCCCAAAAATCAAAGTCGACTAAATTAGTCATGTGACCTATGTATATGCTCCTTAGACATAGTCGGTCAACCCACATAGACAAACGATGCAAAAAATTTCATCGATTTTCGTTATATTTGACGCGATCGCCATTTTAGTCGGCTCGTAACCCTCGCCGCCCAAAAATCAAAGTCGACTAAATTAGTCGTGTGACCTATGTATATGCTCCTTAGCCATAGTCGGTCAACCCACATAGACAAACGATGCAAAAAAATTCATCGATTTTCGTTAAATTTGACGCGATCGCCATTTTAGTCGGCTCGTAACCCTCGCCGCCCAAAAATCAAAGTCGACTAAATTAGTCGTGTGACCTATGTATATGCTCCTTAGCCATAGTCGGTCAACCCACATAGACAAACGATGCAAAAAATTTCATCGATTTTCGTTAAATTTGACGCGATCGCCATTTTAGTCGGCTCGTAACCCTCGCCGCCCAAAAATCAAAGTCGACTAAATTAGTCGTGTGACCTATGTATATGCTCCTTAGCCATAGTCGGTCAACCCACAAACACAAACGATGCAAAAAAATTCATCGATTTTCGTTAAATTTGACGCGATCGCCATTTTAGTCGGCTCGTAACCCTCGCCGCCCAAAAATCAAAGTCGACTAAATTAGTCGTGTGACCTATGTATATGCTCCTTAGACATAGTCGGTCAACCCACAAACACAAACGATGCAAAAAAATTCATCGATTTTCGTTAAATTTGACGCGATCGCCATTTTAGTCGGCTCGTAACCCTCGCCGCCCAAAAATCAAAGTCGACTAAATTAGTCGTGTGACCTATGTATATGCTCCTTAGACATAGTCGGTCAACCCACAAACACAAACGATGAAAAAAAATTCATCGATTTTCGTTATATTTGACGCGATCGCCATTTTAGTCGGCTCGCACCCCCCGCCGCCCAAAAATCAAAGTCGACTAAATTAGTCATGTGACCTATGTATATGCTCCTTAGACATAGTCGGTCAACCCACATAGACAAACGATGCAAAAAATTTCATCGATTTTCTTTATATTTGACGCGATCGCCATTTTAGTCGGCTCGTAACCCTCGCCGCCCAAAAATCAAAGTCGACTAAATTAGTCGTGTGACCTATGTATATGCTCCTTAGCCATAGTCGGTCAACCCACAAACACAAACGATGCAAAAAAATTCATCGATTTTCGTTAAATTTGACGCGATCGCCATTTCAGTCGGCTCGTAACCCTCGCCGCCCAAAAATCAAAGTCGACTAAATTAGTCGTGTGACCTATGTATATGCTCCTTAGACATAGTCGGTCAACCCACATAGACAAACGATGCAAAAAATTTCATCGATTTTCGTTATATTTGACGCGATCGCCATTTTAGTCGGCTCGTAACCCTCGCCGCCCAAAAATCAAAGTCGACTAAATTAGTCATGTGACCTATGTATATGCTCCTTAGACATAGTCGGTCAACCCACATAGACAAACGATGCAAAAAATTTCATCGATTTTCGTTATATTTGACGCGATCGCCATTTTAGTCGGCTCGTAACCCTCGCCGCCCAAAAATCAAAGTCGACTAAATTAGTCGTGTGACCTATGTATATGCTCCTTAGCCATAGTCGGTCAACCCACATAGACAAACGATGCAAAAAAATTCATCGATTTTCGTTAAATTTGACGCGATCGCCATTTTAGTCGGCTCGTAACCCTCGCCGCCCAAAAATCAAAGTCGACTAAATTAGTCGTGTGACCTATGTATATGCTCCTTAGCCATAGTCGGTCAACCCACATAGACAAACGATGCAAAAAATTTCATCGATTTTCGTTAAATTTGACGCGATCGCCATTTTAGTCGGCTCGTAACCCTCGCCGCCCAAAAATCAAAGTCGACTAAATTAGTCGTGTGACCTATGTATATGCTCCTTAGCCATAGTCGGTCAACCCACAAACACAAACGATGCAAAAAATTTCATCGATTTTCGTTAAATTTGACGCGATCGCCATTTTAGTCGGCTCGTAACCCTCGCCGCCCAAAAATCAAAGTCGACTAAATTAGTCGTGTGACCTATGTATATGCTCCTTAGACATAGTCGGTCAACCCACAAACACAAACGATGCAAAAAAATTCATCGATTTTCGTTAAATTTGACGCGATCGCCATTTTAGTCGGCTCGTAACCCTCGCCGCCCAAAAATCAAAGTCGACTAAATTAGTCGTGTGACCTATGTATATGCTCCTTAGACATAGTCGGTCAACCCACAAACACAAACGATGAAAAAAAATTCATCGATTTTCGTTATATTTGACGCGATCGCCATTTTAGTCGGCTCGTAACCCTCGCCGCCCAAAAATCAAAGTCGACTAAATTAGTCATGTGACCTATGTATATGCTCCTTAGACATAGTCGGTCAACCCACATAGACAAACGATGCAAAAAATTTCATCGATTTTCGTTATATTTGACGCGATCGCCATTTTAGTCGGCTCGTAACCCTCGCCGCCCAAAAATCAAAGTCGACTAAATTAGTCGTGTGACCTATGTATATGCTCCTTAGCCATAGTCGGTCAACCCACAAACACAAACGATGCAAAAAAATTCATCGATTTTCGTTAAATTTGACGCGATCGCCATTTCAGTCGGCTCGTAACCCTCGCCGCCCAAAAATCAAAGTCGACTAAATTAGTCGTGTGACCTATGTATATGCTCCTTAGACATAGTCGGTCAACCCACATAGACAAACGATGCAAAAAATTTCATCGATTTTCGTTATATTTGACGCGATCGCCATTTTAGTCGGCTCGTAACCCTCGCCGCCCAAAAATCAAAGTCGACTAAATTAGTCATGTGACCTATGTATATGCTCCTTAGACATAGTCGGTCAACCCACATAGACAAACGATGCAAAAAATTTCATCGATTTTCGTTATATTTGACGCGATCGCCATTTTAGTCGGCTCGTAACCCTCGCCGCCCAAAAATCAAAGTCGACTAAATTAGTCGTGTGACCTATGTATATGCTCCTTAGCCATAGTCGGTCAACCCACATAGACAAACGATGCAAAAAAATTCATCGATTTTCGTTAAATTTGACGCGATCGCCATTTTAGTCGGCTCGTAACCCTCGCCGCCCAAAAATCAAAGTCGACTAAATTAGTCGTGTGACCTATGTATATGCTCCTTAGCCATAGTCGGTCAACCCACATAGACAAACGATGCAAAAAATTTCATCGATTTTCGTTAAATTTGACGCGATCGCCATTTTAGTCGGCTCGTAACCCTCCCCGCCCAAAAATCAAAGTCGACTAAATTAGTCGTGTGACCTATGTATATGCTCCTTAGCCATAGTCGGTCAACCCACAAACACAAACGATGCAAAAAATTTCATCGATTTTCGTTAAATTTGACGCGATCGCCATTTTAGTCGGCTCGTAACCCTCGCCGCCCAAAAATCAAAGTCGACTAAATTAGTCGTGTGACCTATGTATATGCTCCTTAGACATAGTCGGTCAACCCACAAACACAAACGATGCAAAAAAATTCATCGATTTTCGTTAAATTTGACGCGATCGCCATTTTAGTCGGCTCGTAACCCTCGCCGCCCAAAAATCAAAGTCGACTAAATTAGTCGTGTGACCTATGTATATGCTCCTTAGACATAGTCGGTCAACCCACAAACACAAACGATGAAAAAAAATTCATCGATTTTCGTTATATTTGACGCGATCGCCATTTTAGTCGGCTCGTAACCCTCGCCGCCCAAAAATCAAAGTCGACTAAATTAGTCGTGTGACCTATGTATATGCTCCTTAGACATAGTCGGTCAACCCACATAGACAAACGATGCAAAAAATTTCATCGATTTTCGTTATATTTGACGCGATCGCCATTTTAGTCGGCTCGTAACCCTCGCCGCCCAAAAATCAAAGTCGACTAAATTAGTCGTGTGACCTATGTATATGCTCCTTAGCCATAGTCGGTCAACCCACATAGACAAAAGATCCAAAAAATTTCATCGATTTTCGTTAAATTTGACGCGATCGCCATTTTAGTCGGCTCGTAACCCTCGCCGCCCAAAAATCAAAGTCGACTAAATTAGTCGTGTGACCTATGTATATGCTCCTTAGCCATAGTCGGTCAACCCACAAACACAAACGATGCAAAAAATTTCATCGATTTTCGTTAAATTTGACGCGATCGCCATTTTAGTCGGCTCGTAACCCTCGCCGCCCAAAAATCAAAGTCGACTAAATTAGTCGTGTGACCTATGTATATGCTCCTTAGACATAGTCGGTCAACCCACAAACACAAACGATGCAAAAAAATTCATCGATTTTCGTTAAATTTGACGCGATCGCCATTTTAGTCGGCTCGTAACCCTCGCCGCCCAAAAATCAAAGTCGACTAAATTAGTCATGTGACCTATGTATATGCTCCTTAGACATAGTCGGTCAACCCACAAACACAAACGATGCAAAAAAATTCATCGATTTTCGTTATATTTGACGCGATCGCCATTTTAGTCGGCTCGTAACCCTCGCCGCCCAAAAATCAAAGTCGACTAAATTAGTCGTGTGACCTATGTATATGCTCCTTAGACATAGTCAGTCAACCCACATAGACAAACGATGCAAAAAAATTCATTGATTTTCGTTAAATTTGACGCGATCGCCATTTTAGTCGGCTCGTAACCCTCGCCGCCCAAAAATCAAAGTCGACTAAATTAGTCGTGTGACCTATGTATATGCTCCTTAGACATAGTCGGTCAACCCACATAGACAAACGATGCAAAAAAATTCATCGATTTTCGGTAAATTTGACGCGATCGCCATTTTAGTCGGCTCGTAACCCTCGCCGCCCAAAAATCAAAGTCGACTAAATTAGTCGTGTGACCTATGTATATGCTCCTTAGCCATAGTCGGTCAACCCACAAACACAAACGATGCAAAAAAATTCATCGATTTTCGTTAAATTTGACGCGATCGCCATTTTAGTCGGCTCGTAACCCTCGCCGCCCAAAAATCAAAGTCGACTAAGTTAGTCGTGTGACCTATGTATATGCTCCTTAGACATAGTCGGTCAACCCACATAGACAAACGATGCAAAAAATTTCATCGATTTTCATTAAATTTGACGCGATCGCCATTTTAGTCGGCTCGTAACCCTCGCCGCCCAAAAATCAAAGTCGACTAAATTAGTCGTGTGACCTATGTATATATTTATGTATATATTATATATTTCTTGACAACCGGTACGATGGGAGTTGCCCACTCACTGGTGTTCTCACGATAAAGTATACCTTCAGCTTCCAGACGCTCCAACTCCTCTTCTACTTTAGGGCGTAAGGCGTATGGCAACTGTCTCGGCTTACAGAACTTGGGTGTAGCGTTGTCTTTCAGTCTGAGCTTTGCCTGTGTCAACTTCAAAGTACCAATGTTAGTCTGAAAAATCTCTGAATGTTCATCAAACAATGAAGTGATTCTATCCGTTACACTTGCAGCAGAAGTGCTATCAATTTCAACTGGCTGAATGTATAACCAATTCAATTTCAAAGCTCTTATGCAGTCTCCCCTGAATAACGTTGGACCTCCCTTTTCAACTAGGGTCAAGTCTAAGTCAGCTATTTCAACAGAAACTGTTATTTTCCCAACAGGTCTAAATCTTCCCCTGTATATGTTTTGAGAAAAAATGTAGATTTCTTCAGACGATAAGAATGAAAATGAGCTTCATAATCACTCAAGTAAGCAAAGATACTACTGCATCAGTATCAAGTTCCATTTGAAACTGTTTGCCATTCACCTTTGGTGTGATATAGATCGGATCCATGTCCAGACTAGAAACTTGTCGATCGTAGCCTACTTCTACAAATGCCCTGTCAATAGTTCATTCAATTCATTCAAAGTTTCCTCCGAAGGTTTTTGAGGAGCAGTTAAATCCCGAAGTAAACTATAGGTCTTACCTCCTATACAACTTAACAAAGGTGGAAATTAAGTTCTCGCTAATAAGCTTGTGAGAACAGAACATTTTTGGAAATCCACCGAACGTCTTTTGCATTGTCTATATCCTTTTCATAATTGCAAAATACAGCAATTTAATTGGTTGCCGTGTACAAGGGGGAAGATTCTGGCCTTGCTTGGCTACTTCTTCCCCATTCCTTTTTGTTATCCAAAACAAGGGGGAAGATTCTAGCCTAGTTAGGCCATTTCTTCCCCATCTTTCTTTGTAATTTATAGGGAAGAAGATTTTGGCCTAGTTAAGCTACTTATTCCCTATTCTTGGATGTTATTGAAAGGGGGAAAATTCTGCTAGCTAGGCTTTTTCATCCCTACTGTTGGTTGTTAAGTTGTTATTTATTGTTATTTAAAGGAGAATGATTCTGGCCTTGCTTGGCTATTTCTTTCCATCTTTTGGTTGTTATTGAAAGGGGGAAATTCTGGCCTAGCTAGGCTATTTTAACCCCATTTTTGTTTGTAATTTACAGGGAGGACGATTGTGGCCTAGCTAAGCTACTTCTTCCCAATTCTTTGTTGTTATGTGCAAGGCGGACTATCTGGCCTTGCTAGGCTACTTCTTCCATATCCTAGGAGCATATCTCCTAAACTATACATGCTAGCTTCACCAAGATTTGGCCATGCTTGGCTATTAGTTCCCATTCTTTGTTGTTATCTACAAGGGGGACCTTTCTGACATAGCTAGACTATTTCATCCCTACTGTCGGTTGCTATCTTCAAGGGGGAAGATCTGGCCTAGCTAGGCTCCTTCTTCCCTATCCTTGGATTTATTACAAGGGTTAAAATTCTTGCCTAGCCAGGCTATTTCTTTCCCATTCCTTGGTTGTTATGTATAAGGGGCACCTCTCTGGCCTAGCGAGGCTCTTCATCCCTACTGTTGGTTGTTAAGTTGTTATTTATTTTTATTTAATGGGGAAAGATTTTGGCAGTCAAAGAAGCAGCCCATATACACGTGGTACAAGTTTACAGTGGGTACAAACATAATTATTAACATTAAATAGCAGAATTCACAATTCAGTTATTAATTTTTCTCTTAATATAACAGCATGATTTACAAAAAGGGCTAGAATACATTTACTTTTTCGTTTCTGGAAGACATGATTGAAATAAAGGCAGTTGTAGGGTATTTTGAAAGATAACATGTGAAATATACATTTTTCCTACATCAGCATAGTGTGGACCAACGAAAGCAAAGTGGACTTCATCTTCAACAGCAGATTTACATAATGGATATATTCTTAAGTGTCTTTCTATTACCAAATGTTTGACTTAACCACACAAATCCAAACCCATGAGAAAATAAAAGATTTTTTATGAGTCACCCATGTTATCTTACGCATATCTTCTAAGTGAACAAGCATGTTATAAGCTAGCTTTGGTAGTCTTTGTTCATGCATTTCAAGGATCCTTAACCAAAAATTTAAACATCCAATTTGAGAATCTATGTATACTGGATATCTACCACATTCACCATGTACCATGAAATGTGTTGCCTGTGTTACATTTAATAATCGTTTGAATGCTAGAAGGTGTAGTTTCTTATTACATTCATGACGTAGGAATCCCCAAATTTCATAAAAGCATAATAGGTTGGAATTGTGAATCAAACAATTTGAAATATATTCTGGGATATAAAATCCCAAAGTTGTGGGAAACTGACATAATGTTGATAAGGGCACGTAACTTAAGGTCTAAAACACTTTTTAAAGTTCATAGTGTAGGGAAAGATAAGGCCCATATATATATTTATTAACAATCAATACCTGTTTACCTTTCAAAAACCATTTTTCTTTAGAGGCGACAGGACCACCCCTTCTGAAAAAATAACTATGTTTGTTTTTTCAAAGTTAACAGATAATTTCCATTCATTTGTTTATCTTTCCAGAATATTTAACTGGTTTTGTAGACTCTAACAGAATCTGAAACAAGAATAACATCATCGGCAAAAAGAAGAATAAAAATTTCAATCATGGATGGAAACATGTGTACACCATGTTTGCCTAACTGAGATTTATCATAATAAAGGTCACTAATAAAGAAGGAAAATAATATTGGGCTTAAAATACAATACTCCAATTGGACAGTCAAAATAATCGTTAACCTCGTCATCACAAAGAACACATGATTTAATATTTGAGTACATTGATCTTAAAATAGAATACATTTTCCCTTGTAAGCCTGCTCTTCTTAAATGTTGCCATGATTCACAACGATCTACAGAATCAAACACTTTTTTAATATCAACAAATGCTATGTAAAGTTTATTTTTACTACGAGATAAACATTTTTGTATTATTGTATAAAGTGTGAATATATGGTCAGAAGTTGAATACTCTTTTCCTGCTTGACATTCAGGGATTAAATTTCTTAGGACCTTCTTAGATTATCATTTACAAGAAATCACCAAGGGACTCGAAAGGAATTTGTACTATATAGACACAATAATTTATGGGATAGTTTTAAGTTAGCCGTTTTTACAAATGGACAAATGCAAAGTTAGGCAAACTTCTTGATTAGATGGATGCAAATGCAAATTCAGGATTTAGCATTTTATACGATAAGGTAAAAACTGACACCCAAGATAAATATAAAAAAATATATGATACGGATATTGTCACTAAGTTCCCAATGACAAAGTTGTTGGATTAAAATGTTTTCAAAACTTGAAAAGGAGCAATGTACATAGATTTTTGAGTACATGTCAAAAGAAGTAAAAAAAACACCTGACCTCCCTGCTTGTGCTCAATTACATGACACAAGAGTTGAATTGCTGTCAATAATCAATGTTGGTCACTCTAATCATAGGAAAATATCTGAATAATTTCAACTGTAACTCCCAGGGGACATTCCTGTTTATTCAAATTTGGAGATGATTCCGAAATGTCATACGGTTATCAAAAAAAATGAAGGCCTCAATGCAAAGAACAAGATGAAACACCACAGACTGCAGAGCCTCGATATGCATCAATACCATTCCATCAATAAGAAATGTAACAACAGTACCCTCCTCATATATCACTATCCCACCCACCTCATGTATCCCTATCCCACCCACCTCATGTATCCCTATCCCACCCTCCTCATGTTTCACTATCCCACCCTAAGCATGTATCACTTTCCCAACCTCCACATGTATCACTTTCCCACCCTCCGCATGTTTCACTATCCCACCATCCGCATGTGTCACTATTCCACCCTAAGCATGTGTCACTATCCCACCCTCCTCATGTATTACTTTCCCACCCTTGGCATGTATCCTTATCCCACCCTCCTCATGTATCCCTGTCCCACCCTCCTCATATATCCCTATCCCACCCTAAGCATGTATCACTATCCCACCCTCTGCATGTATAACTATCCCACCCTCCTTATGTATCACTTTCCGCCCCTTCGCACGTATCCCTATAAAACCTCCTCATGTGTCACTATTCAACTCTAAGCATGTATCACTTTCCCACCCACCTCATGTATCCCTATCCCACCCTCCAAATGTATCACTTTCCCATCTTAAGAATGTATCATGTATCACAATAATACCTTTGATACGTATTCCAACAAAACCATCCACATTTATCCAAACTTTACCCTTCACATGTATCAGAAACACATTTTGTTGGCTCATCAGGCCTTGTGTGGATGGTATGGCTCTATTTTTCCTCATCTGGTGACATTGTTACACAGAAGTTAAGATATTTTATGTCTGGGAGTTGAGGAAAGAAGAGTGTTTACAAATATGAATTAAAATGCTTCTCAAGTGACTGCCTAAAAGTTTATTCAACAACAAAATATTTATAGAATCGTAACGACACATTCACTAACCACGTCGACATCAAAACACCATTCTATCTTCACAAACAATACTGTTTTAAGTTTCCGTTTAACTGATGTGTTTTTTAACTGGGAGTCTTTTCTTGATAACATTATTGAGTTGAAGCTCTTAGTTAACACTGAGTTTGGATTTGCATTACCAGTTGGCTTTGTAAGACACTTTATAGAATGGTCATGCATAGTAAGTTTTTGGTAGAGAAAAAACTTAACATTTGAGTTAAGTGGACCAGATGCAGAGTGGCAGATGTATGGGCGACACCGATCCGAAGGAGGACTAGAACGTTTGAGCTCTGAAGAAGACAGGTTTATACAGGCATTGATGACGGTCAGCACATGACAGCAGTTCCAGCCTTGACAACTTCACATCCTATGTTATTGGCTGCTGATGGCAATTACCAATATGTTGACTTACAATGTATCCGCCACATGTCAATAAGTGGTAAGTTCATTTGCTCTGACTTAAATATATATATGTGTCTCTAATGCATTTTTCTATTAATTAAAAGTTAATGCAAACCCTTTTCTTGCATATGCTCCCAGCAGGACATCAGGAAACCAATTACAGAGCAGATGCTAAAAGAAATGTTCTCTACCTTGGGTAAAGTATGGATGTATCATTCCATTTTTTTAAACGATTCCTTCAATTTGCATGCCACATTTTGTTGAACGAATTGCAGAAAAAATATTAATCCAATTTTTTTTTCAAATTTTCATGTGTATTTTGTTCTAATGTAGGAACAAATTGCCAAATTTACAGCAATTTTATGAATGTTTTAATATTTACAGATTTCTATGTTTTATAATTACTATCATAATATATAATTTCTAAAAGTCAGAAGTTGTCCAAGCAATTACAGGAAGATCCGATCCTTTTCAAATTTTGCTCATGTCTTCTATCCTGTTAGAAGGGTAGCAGTGCCAAATTTCAAGCAATTTCATTATTCCAAAAAAAATATTTTCTAATTTCTATATCTTATACTCAATCATTTTCTAAGTTTTCTAAATTTTTCTGACTGGTTACAAGGAGACTATATAAATACCTATTCTTTTAGGATTTTTTCACATTTTTTTAGCAATTTATTGATTTATTTTAAAATATTATGTTTTGTTCTTAGTAATTTCTTAAGGCCAGAATTTTTCAGACTCAACCTGGTTCCCTGGCCTCGTTCCGCTTGCGCTACTGTGAGGCCATGGCACTGGCTGTATAATGGCGCTGCGCAGAGCAGCGATCCAAGATGGAGGACAAGGCAATTTTATGCATAGCGATCACAAATTCACTTCATTCTCGCTCTATAGCCACGACATATTGAAGACAAGCATCTACCTAGAATGCCAAAAAAATTAGAACTCGGAATATCGCCACATATATTTTTTGTTGCAAAGGGATATTGCTAAACATCATAATGTTTGCAGCGGAGCGATAGCCCCGCCCACCTGGAAATATAAACAATATAGTGGAAGGCTTCGTGCACTGTTTTAAACTATGACAGGTCGAAAATTGAAGAAATTGTTTTTTACTTGGTGTTGTGACATCTTGTTTCAAATACTGGTAATGAAGGTGTAAAGCGATTTGCGACACTCTACCATTTCACACAGATAAGTAGGTGCTGACTTACTGAGGCACTGGTGAACAAAGACACCAAGATCTCGCACTGAAGATGATAGTGGAATAACAGCACTGTCAACCACAACTTAGTCAATGGAGCACTTTTGTAGCCTCTTGGACGGACCAACCAATATAGCCTCAGTTTTATCTGAGTTCAGCTTTAACATATTCGAACCCATCCAATCCTTGATGTCTGAACAGCAAGCAGATACAATAGCACTTGATTCTAGTGAAGAAGACGGGTTTGGCTTCATGAAGGACATCAGCTGAGTGTCATCAGCAAAGCAGTGGTGTGGGACATCATGCTTTGTAGTGATGTTGCCAATCGGTCTGGTGTACAGGGTGAAAAACTTAGGTCCCAGGACGGATCCTTGGGGAACTCCACAAGCTAGAGTTACAGGAGCTGCAATGACGTCATTTACAATCACTGATTGATGCCTGTTTGAGAGATATGATGTCATCCATTTGAGAGCAGTGACGGTCACACCAATATCAAGCTGAAGTCGTTTTAGAAGAACATCATGATCGATAGTGTCGAAAGCGGCACTAAGGTCTAAAAGAACAAGTAAAGCACAGTTGCCCATATCAAATCCTACTAATAATAGTCTTATTCTCGAATTACAACTTTTATGTATTCTATAAAATAAAAATGTGACTTCTAAAAAAGGTCAAAAATAAGAAATTGGGCCATACGACTACAATTGATTGCTGTAATTAGTTGGTCGTTGTTGTGTCTCAGTGGTACTGAGCGTCGTAGTTGACAGGTTTTGATTGGGTCGATTTGGGGAAATGTCGCAAAATCGCTTTACACCTTCATTACCAGTAGTTGAAACAAGATGTCACAACACCAAGTAAAAAACAATTTCTTCAATTTTAGACCTGTCATAGTTTAAAACAGTGCACGAAGCCTTCCACTATATTGTTTATATTTCCAGGTGGGCGGGGCTATCGCTCCGCTGCAAACATTATGATGTTTAGCAATATCCCTTTGCAACAAAAAATATATGTGGCGATATTCCGAGTTCTAATTTTTTTGGCATTCTAGGTAGATGCTTGTCTTCAATATGTCGTGGCTATAGAGCGAGAATGAAGTGAATTTGTGATCGCTATGCATAAAATTGCCTTGTCCTCCATCTTGGATCGCTGCTCTGCGCAGCGCCATTATACAACCAGTGCCATGGCCTCACAGTAGCGCAAGCGGAACGAGGCCAGGGAACCAGGTTGTTTTCAGACTAAGAGTTGCACTTGTATGTAGTTAGAGATATTGTGATTTCTTTCTTATTTGTTGTTTCAGAGTGAGAAATGAAATTGTAACTGATCAATCGGAATACATTACAGACATTTGCCAGTACTCTGAGTTAAGGGACGTCAAAGTTATAGGAGGTCTCCACTAATTTAGTTGGTCAGGGACATCAAAGTTCAGTTCAAAAACTTAGGCTCTTGTTTGGTCATTGCACTAAGTTGCTAGCTTGCTGATAGGCCACAAGGCTCACCTTTAAACATATATCAGTTTTATGCAGTATTTTAGTGGGCCATAGCAGCTCCTTTAGACTGCTCACAAAATGTACTTTATTCGGATTGTATAGGGGATTCAACTACAGCCCCAATTGCACAACTTGACTTGAACAACCGTTCTAGCAAATGGGCAGATGTTAGTCTAGCGGTCAATTATCATACATGTACATTGCTATGATTATGTTGATTTGAATTATTTACTCCATTCCTCCATGCTTCAGCTTTGTCCCAGCTACTTGGCTGTAGTTAGGGAGTCTTGTAGGACAGATGGTCGCAGCATCATCATCATCTGGGTTACAAACGACGCCTTCACCAGCAAGTCCCCAGATCTGTATGACGGATCAACCTTGACCTCCTCTACATCAAACTGCAGTGCATTGAACATGATGCCGGTTTGGTCATTGATGCTGCTAAGGCTCTTCTGGAGAAGGCCTGACTACACCACTGCTACAGACACAAGTGGCAGAAGCTGAACGAGAGGAAACCATGTGCAAAGCATTGGACTCAGGGCGTTCACCTTTAACATCAGACGGGACACCTCAACAACATTTTCAGAAGAATTTTCTGGGAGACAGCATACCTGTATAGACTCTAAATGAAACTGGTCTTTCCTCATCAGTTGCTGTTCAATACATATTCATACAAATACTGTTAAATTGTCTTTAATATTTATGGTAAGATGATTCAAAGTATTCTCTTATGTGACATGTGTTATTATCTTAGATAACTGATATCAAAGTGTATTGACTGTGATATGCATAATCCGTCCAAGGCCAAGTGAACTTTCTTAATGTTTTCAAAATTTAAAAAAGGTTTTTTAACGTTCTCATTCTATGCAACCATTAGAGTTGTGAATTTACAAAATTGTATGATAAAATTGTTCATGAGGTTTTGAAAAGTTAAGTCAATCGAAACTCTTCATTTTATGACCATTTGATAATTTGAATAATATTTAGTTGCAGCAATTACATCAGCATAGCCTCAATGATCTAGATGTCTGTTACTGGAGTATAGCTCTAGCTCAAAAATATTTTATATGATCAGTTTAGTTTTAGCAAACTATACAATTGATCAATGTTGAGTAATTTGTGTGTGTATATATATATATAATGAGTTTGTATGTTAATTGTAAATTTTAGTGTATTCGTAGTCTTTAATCTGTCAATTCCATTTTCTTATTTTCTCACCTATTAGTCAAAAGTCACAGCTTCTCCCTCAAAGTTCCAGTTCATTCCAAAATGTCATGGTTTCACAACAGTCCAAGTAAGCATGACATATACTCTCAGAAACATAATTGCAAAAGCTACATAAATAATTGTCGATGAGATTCATTTTCAATAGTTCCTTTATATATATATCACTCTTTGCAAAAATTTGTATTTAAAATGAAGAAGTTTAACATCTTTTAAGCCATGTCTACATAAATTAAAAGTGTTGTGCCAGTTGAGTACAACGTCACTAAAAAAAATTCAAATTTATGACAACTCTTGTTTGTCACGATGAGAAAACTGCTCCTAATAATATTATTTTGAGCCTTTTGTAGTCTTAAGAAAATGTTGTTGGTAAGCAAAGATATAAGTTATAAGAAGTATAAGGATTCTTGTTTATGATATATAGCAGTGTATTGTATTTTCCTTTAATCTCATCAAAGGTCATTAATACATGTTTGTCTTTAAAGGTCAGTAAGCCCTAATCAGCCCAGTGTTTGATAATAGGGTGAGGGTCCTTGAAATTATGATAAAAGCCCTACCAGAATCAATGTTGTCCACTTCAAAATACATTTTTGGTAAGAACGATTTTTAGAGCTGGTATTAATGTATTTCTTCGGTTTAGATACGTTTTTGTAATTGTGGCACTTGCGGTTGTAACTGTGTCTTACATATTGCTTTATCCGTTAGTGGTATTGGAAGTTGTCCTAGGTCGTCTGTCAGTCAGTTTCGGTAGCCTTGTGTTAGTGCTGTCCTTAGTTGTTTACTAGGAGCGCTCGGTTTGGTTGGGAGGCTGGGTTGCTGGCCAATTGCAGTTTTTCTTGTTTCAGTACTCACTACGGAGGGGTATTTAAGAGGTGTAGCGCGGGTAATTCATCAGTCTGGACGATCGGTGAGAGCCTGCCATTTATAGAGCTACATGTTCTGAATACAGAGCGGGCCCCATAAATATAATGATTTAGATTTATAAAGTTTATTCTTTAACTTATTTTGGTAAGGTTAGACGGGATGGGAAGATCAATTTCTTTGCCGGCGGGGTGGGTCTATTTATCTAGTATTTGTTAAGAGAAAGATGAGTGATAAGTAAGAAGTATAGGGATAAATGGTGTTTTGATAGTTATTAATATAAGTGAAATATTGATCTCAGGTTTAATTGAGAGTTCAGTTTGTATTAGTGGCTTCATTTGTATAATGTTTGTCACTATTTCTTAGTATTATATTTCTAGTGAATCTTTATTTACTACGTTCAGTTGAGTTGGTTTCAGTGGCCTCATTTGTATAATGTTCCGAGTTTAGTATTATATTTGCAGTGAATCTTTGTTGTTTACTACGTTTAATTGGTTCAGTATAAGCAGCATCACTTGTACCACGTTTAGCTTTTAAGTCTGTGGTAGGTTGATATTGCCTATCCCACGTTGTTGTTCGCTAACCAGGGAAATCTAGAATACATGGGCCTTGCTCATTTCCAAGGGGTAGACTATTTTAGCAAGTCATTTGGGATGCATGTGAAGATGATATCAATGAGGAGTGGCAGTGAGCTGAAAATATGTACTAATTTAGAAATGGCTTATGTCTTAATGACAGTATTTTTTCAAATCAATGTTAAGTTTCTTTTTCTCCACACTGCCACAGTCTTACTCTTGTATTGATCACCCATAAATCAGCAAGATTTTGTGTGAATTGGATTCCGAGTACTTCGAATGCTGCACTAAACCATCCAATTTTCAAATATGTACACAATGATTGCAAATATAAGTGGCCTTAGGATGTAACACAAAGTTGTGTGATAAGTTAGAATATTGATCCAACGTGTCATTTGTGGACCGAAACCAAACTTGTTGAGAACAGAATTAGTAAAATCCTTAATACTGTGATGAAGGCCTTTTCAAAGGAAATGAGAATTTATGTGCCCATATATTTCTAGCTTTAGCTTCGAACATCCTGTCATAAAACAATCTTGTATTACTACCTGGGATAAAACTGGTTTGATTTCTATGTATGTGTAAGACCAAAATCGTGTTTTAGAAGATTTGTTACACAGGAGCTAATTATTTTATACACAGCATTCATAGGAGTGATAGAGTTGTGTCTTTATTTGCTTTAGGTATTTGTTATGTATATGTGTATTTCATGTAAATTCAATGAAAATTTTTTTTTTCCAAATTTTTTTATTTCCATCTGAAAGTGACATTTCAAGGTACAGTTTTTTTTTTACATAGAAAGTGTAGGTGAAAAACATGTAAAAAAGCAAGCTCAGCAATTTAACAGGATGTACAAAAGGTGTTCAGTTTAGTACATTTTGCAGTGGCAACCATTTTCTCATGAATTCATTTGACCGATTTTTTATTCTGGCGATATATTTTTCCACTTGAAAAATATTTTTCAAAGACGCACTAAATGCATTAAAAAACAGAGATTCGTTTCTAATACAATTTATATATATATATATCGTTTTGCAGCTAAAAGAATATGATTTACCAGCTTGAAATTCTCAGACTCCTGAATACCAAATAAAATGGATTTTAGACTGAACTGAATTTCATAACACAGATGCAGTCTAAGAAAATGTTCAAGTTCAGACCAGAATAAAGCAACCAATGGACATTCATAGTATACATGGACAATTGATTCGGTTTCATTGTTGCATCTAGTACAAATACTACTGTCAATCAGTTTCATTTTAGACAACTCAAGTTTAGTATATATAATACGATGTAAAAATTTAAATTGAAAGTCTTGAAGTTTAATGTCCTTGCAACATTGTCTTGGAAGTTTAAATATTTCTTCCCAATTAAGGTCATTAGTGAACATTTGTTGCCATTTATTACAAATATTGGGCAGGTTGTCGCTGTGCGTCAGTTTATCATAGATCTTCCGAGAACCCATAGTAGGTTTAATCCATTCCATTAAAAAAGTGTTAATGTGCAGATCATAAATACAGATTAGACTTGAGTTGTCTATCACATTTTTCCATTTTTTAGGAAGATTGCTGACAACACGGTAATGGTCTAAATATGTACCCTTCAGATTAAATTTTTTTTTCAAATCTGGGAAAGGAAGGAAGCCTTTCTCGCAACATAAGTCTTTAACATTATGTATTCACCCTCTATGTGAGACAACTTGGATCCATCATTGAGGACTTCAACATCTGTCGCCATGGCTATGCCGATGATGTTCAGCTGATTAGACTTTTTGATGCCAATCCTCAATCAGCTGTAACAGCTAGTCAAGACTTAACATCATGTTTCACCACCATAAAATCTTGGACCTTGATTAACAAGCTGAAGCTCAATGATGATAAGACAGAGGTGATACAGATCGGCCCAAAGAGCAAGCAGAAGAAAACTGGACTCAGTAGTTTTGAAGCTGGTGATGCAGATATCCGATATGTACCCGTCGTAAAAGATCTCGGCATATACCTGGATTCTGAGCTGTCCCTAGAACACCAAGTTGCCCAGATTTCAAGAACATGTTACATGGTTCTCAGGAATATCGGTAGCATCAGGCACCTACTCACCAAGTCGTCAGTTTCTAAACTTGTTCTCTCGCTGGTCACCTCCCGTTTGGACTACTGTAATAGTCTCTTTGCCGGATCACCCAAACGACTTATTGACAAGCTTCAGAAAGTACAAAATCTGGCAGCTAGGATAGTGTCCCGGACCGGCAAACACGAACACATCACTCCAGTGTTGTACTCACTCCACTGGTTACCTGTTGAATACAGAATCAAGTACAAGATCCTCTGCCTCTCCTACCAGTCTCACACAAACCAAGCTCCCCTCTACATGTCTGAACTACTGCAGCCTTATGTACCTGTCAGATCCCTCAGATCAGAAACTAAACACCTGTTCACAATCCCTAAAGTAAGAACTGTGCGTTATGGGCAAAGCAGGTTTGCTTTCCAGGCCTCTACAGAATGGAATAAACTTCCAGAGGAAATCAAGCTATCCTCCTCACTGGACTCCTTCAAGTCAAGAGTGAAGACTCACCTGTTCCAACAGGCCTTCAAGTTGTGCGCCTAGAGCATACAGACTGTGTGAAAACGGCGCTATATAAATAGACTATTATTATTATTATTATTATTATTATTATTATGTATTCCCTTTCGAAACCAGTCTTCAAAAATAAAAGTTGGATCCATACATTGGTGATTAAACCAAATTGGTTCGGCCAAGATAGCACCGATATTTTGTACGTCTACTACATGTGACTGATAATATTTACTCCAAATGAGTAACAGATCTTGCCAATAAGGGTTTTTTGTTTTAAAAGTCCCATAGGATGAAATGTTGGCACCCAACTTGAAAAGAAGATTTAATGGAAAATAGTTATTGTACAACTTTTTATCCCTACTTTTTCTTAGGATGTTAAGCTTAAGAGCAACAATAAATGAGTTAACATCTACCATTCTCAGTCCGCCTTTGTCATAACTTTTTGTCATGTTCACCCTTTTTACTTTATCAGGTTTGGAGTTCCAAATAAAACTGAAAAATATGGAATTTAACTCGTCAATAAATTCCTTTGGAGGATGTGGTAAAGCAGAAAAAATGTGTACAAGTGTAGATAATGTGTGTACAAGTGTAGATAATGAATTCAAATGAAAATTAATCTTATTCCCTTAGAGAGAGTGATAAGTAAAAAAAATTAGCTATGTTGGCATTGTTCTTTTACTTGAGTGAGCAGCTTCTGTCTTTATTTTTCTTTAATTCTAAGGGGCCTGGTTACTTGGGTAAAACTGTAAGCTTGTGTTGTTTACTGGGTAACTTTAAAAGAGGCTTTTTTCAAGATTGTGAGTTAGTTGCTGATGATATTTTGCATACACCAGGTTTGTAACTCCTTCTGAATTTAACCATGTTTTTATATTGATTGTTAAGCCCTACATGCTTTGTTAGTCTGCCAGTTTATCTTTGTGTACTAATATTTTGTAACTATTTGAACCTAGCTCTTATGTATTAAGCTCATACTAGATTGATTAAATCCCTTTTTATTTCTGAAATTGTGTTTTATCTTTTAAATATTTGTTATGTGGCAGATTGGGGTTTTGCCCATTAAACCTTCCATCTGACAAAGAATATGCATGTAGTAACCATTCTCTTTATTGTTAAAGATAAATCATAATTAGCTTACACCTCATTAACAAATTTGAAAATCCAACCTGAAAGGTATTTCCAGAAAAATTTGAAAAAATCAGTCTATTCCTGGACTTTTGTTATTTTTCATATGTTTCACTGCAAAGGTTATTTCTTCATTATTGTTATCTTTCTCAATATCTTCCTATAATTTTTCATTTAATGTTGGTGTAAGTGTCAAAGGATGACAACACTTCTGCTGGGTGTGAGAACTTTTATTTCCATAGACTTTTACGTGAATCTGATTTGCTTCTATTTGACACCCTGTTACAACAGATATGATTATATAATAAACATCACACAATATTATGTCTTACATACACAATACACACAATTCAGTATTCTGAAATATGACAATTACTTATAAAAAAAACATGGTTACACATGACATGGATAACATTATATTACTGAGCACATTATGAGAAAATATGATGCGCTATTACACAATAGACATTTCTTATATATCAATAGATATACATTGATATGGCACATCATCACATGTTATGTGAGAAGCAATAATAAGTTGTTTACATATGTAAATATATATATTTACATACCGGTAATACACATAACTTGTGGGTGGTACGGAGGTGTTCTCTGAACACTTTACAGCACCTGCCGTAGGAACAGGGACTCTGCTGTAGTTAAAAACAATATAATGATAAGTATTGGTTATGTGGAATATTTATAATAGCTACTTTAGTAAACTGAGCATTTATTGCACGTCACTTATAATTTCTCCTATCATAGCTAAAACATGGAAACTTATATTAAAACATTCTCTCATCTCAAACACTTGTAAAAAGGATAGTAAAGATAATACCATACTATTAGTACTTATTTAATGTTTTGAACATTACAATTAAAAGATAATGCATATCACACTTACATGCTGTACTTGATAAATACCTATTTAGCTAGGTTATGATGAATAAATACACGTTTATGATAAATATAATACAAGGATTGAATGCAATATCACTCTAGAGTAAATATATGCTAACCTCAATTGTTACATTATATCTCTGTCTTGTCAGTTCAAAGAAGCAGTGCAGAATGATTTGAAATGTGCATGCAGTTAGTGAGATCAATTGGCTGAGAAGAGTCTTTGGTTGGGCAGTTATATGAGGGGATTTAACTAAGGCCAAACTCTAAAGGCTTAACCACTGATGTGCTTGATAATATAGCTAAAAAATAGAGCCATGGGCTCTGTAGCTCATCAGACTTTTGATAGAAATAGGTGTTTGGGTTTAGACCATGGGGTCATGGGCAGTGTAGGAAAGATAGCCTGTCCCAACATTCGAGTTATTCACAATCAAATAAAAAAGGCCCATTGCCCATTTGGGGTCAAGGGGTCACCGAACCTACAATTCAGAATCCCCATTGTCCAAGGAGTCTACACACAACTATTAAGCTATCTAGACCTTTTGGAACTAGGGAAAAAGATGAAATTAGGTTTTTTAGGTTTTGACCCCTGTGAACCCATTTGGGGTCATGGGGTCACCAAACCTACAATTTAGAATCCCTTCTGGCCAAGGAGTCTACACGCACCTTTTCAGCTCTCTAGACCTTTTGGAACAAGGGAAAAAGATGAAATTAGGTTTTTTAGGTTTTGACCCCTGTGAACCCATTTGGGGTCATGGGGTCACCAAACCTACAATTTAGAATCTCCAGTGCCCAAGAAGTCTACACACAACTATTCAGCTCTCTGGACCTTTTGAAACTGGAGAAGAAGATGAAAATAGGTTTTTCATGTTTTGACCCCTCTGACCTCATTTGGGATCATGGGGTCACAAAATCTACAATTTAGGATCCCCATTGGTCAAGAAGTCCACACACACCTTTTCAGCTCTCTGGACCTTTTGGATCTGGAGAAGAAGATTAAAATAGATTTTTAAGGTTTTGACCCCTGTGACCCCATTTGGGGTCATGGGGTCACCAAACCTACAATTTAGAATCCCTTCTGGCCAAGGAGTCTACACACACCTTTTCAGCTCTCTAGACCTTTTGGAACTAGGGGAAAAGATGAAATTAGGTTTTTTAGGGTTTGACCCCTGTGACCCCATTTGGGGTCATGGGGTCACCAAACCTACAATTTAGATCCCCGTTGGCCAAGGAGTCTACACACACCTTTTCAGCTCTCTAGACCTTTTGGAACTAGGGAAAAAGATGAAATTAGGTTTTTTAGGTTTTGACCCCTGTGAACCCATTTGGGGTCATGGGGTCACCAAACCTACAATTTAGAATCCCTGTTTGCCAAGGAGTCTACACACACCTTTTCAGCTCTCTAGACCTTTTGGAACTAGGGAAAAAGATGAAATTAGTTTTTTTTAGGTTTTGACCCCTGTGAACCCATTTGGGGTCATGGGGTCACCAAACCTACAATTTAGAATCCCCGTTGGCCAAGGAGTCTACACACTTCTTTTCAGCTCTCTAGACCTTTTGGAACTGGAGAAGAAGATGAAAATAGGTTTTTCATGTTTTGACCCCTCTGACCTCATTTGAGGTCATGGGGTCACAAAATCTACAATTTAGAATCCCTGTTTGCCAAGGAGTCTACACACACCTTTTCAGCTCTCTAGACCTTTTGGAACTAGGGAAAAAGATGAAATTAGGTTTTTTAGGTTTTGACCCCTGTGAACCCATTTGGGGTCATGGGGTCACCAAACCTACAATTTAGAATCCCTGTTTGCCAAGGAGTCTACACACACCTTTTCAGCTCTCTAGACCTTTTGGAACTAGGGAAAAAGATGAAATTAGTTTTTTTTAGGTTTTGACCCCTGTGAACCCATTTGGGGTCATGGGGTCACCAAACCTACAATTTAGAATCCCCGTTGGCCAAGGAGTCTACACACTTCTTTTCAGCTCTCTAGACCTTTTGGAACTGGAGAAGAAGATGAAAATAGGTTTTTCATGTTTTGACCCCTCTGACCTCATTTGAGGTCATGGGGTCACAAAATCTACAATTTAGAATACCCATTGGCCAAGGAGTCTACACACAACTTTTCAGCTCTCTGGACCTTTTGGAACTGGAGAAGAAGATCAAAATAGATTCTTAAGGTTTTGACCCTTGTGACCCCATTTGGGGTCATGGGGTCACGAAATCTACAATTTAGAATCCCCATTTACAAAGGAGTATGCACATAAAATTTCAGCTCTCTAGAGTCATTGGTTCTTGAGGAGAAGTCGAAAAAGTGAAAAGTTTACGGACGGATGGACGGACGCCGGACGCCATGCCATGCCATAAGCCCATCGGGTCTTTCAGACCTAATGAGCTTAAAAGTGAGAATTGAAATGATTCTAAAATACTATATTTACAATAAAATACATCTGCCATTTCTAATCTGAATACCTTATAATTCCTCTTCCTTTAACTTATACATTCTTATATTTTGAGAGTTCAGAGAGCAGGGCCTAAGTTTTTTAATATTTCGTCTTATTTTGTCTTCTTTAGAGGCATTTTAGAAGTTGTAATGATGAAAATGACAAGGAACAACTTCTTTATTAATTATGTCTGACGTTTCGACACATATTCTTGTGTCATTTTATTAACTTTATTATCTTTAATTTGCACTCTTACCTTCATAAGTAAGGTAACCAAAAATAGGCACTGTTAATTTCACCTTTTCATGGTTTTGATCAATATTTATATTTTCTGGTGCATTAGTTAGCATGACTATCAGAATATTCTTCAATTGTTTCCTTCAAAGTTGTCCAAAATAATTCAAGATGAAGTGATTAGTAATGAGGTATTTAATTTCCAATATCCATTGCCAGACTGATCTGTTTTATAGCCTAAGAAGTTGAAAAATCCAAAAGGCACACATAATGACTGATCCACATACAACGTTTCGTTGAGCTAGGTCTTATAGTTTTCTAGTTCTGCTTCTTAAACTCGGGACTCGGTGTCGGGACTAATGAACGGACAGATGGCGCCCATTTTATTATATCCCGCCAACTTCAAATGGGGGGGGGGGGGGGGGGGGGGGGGATAACAAGCAAAGGCAAACTCTAGTGTTGGGCAGTGAAAATTCTCAGTGCTAAAAATATTATAGATAGCTAAATTATATTGAAGACTATCATAGCCTGAATCTTATTATGTCACATATTCTTAATGTTATCTCAGGATTTGTAAAACTTGTGGTCCGCCCCTTAGAAAGCTGGGACATCAAAATCAATTTCCACATTTCTTTATCGTATCAGCAAAATGACGAAAAAAGCTTTTAAAACGATATGTAATGATCCATAACTATATGTTTATTAATGAGCAACAGCGGCATGAATATAAGAAAATATATACATTCATTAATTTGAAAACTATTTATTTGACATTTAGTTATTTTATTTAACATTTTTCCTTTTTAATACCCATACAAAATTATTAAAAACGCATATCTCAAAATATGTTACCAGACCTTCTTTTCCCCCGAGAGATCCCTTAACCACGAGCACGACAACATCTCATTTCGATTTCCTCCCAATATTATCCCAACTGTCTGTTATATAAACTATACGAGACAGTAAACAGTTACGTATTCAATATATTACGTACAAATAAAAAGAACTGTAGCAAGAAAATTCAACAAAGAATTTTGCGTTTCGTTGGTAGTCTATCCGACTTTTGTTCAAAATTTGTCCAATTAATACCGTGTGAAGAAGAACTCGGACATCAAAGTGCCGCGTGTCGGGGTTAAGTCCCCAATCTACAAATTCAGATCACCCATTGGGGAACGGTATAATAATAACAACAACAATAAAAACAAAAACAACAACAACAATGATAATAATAATAATGATAATGGTTACTTAAAAAGCACTAATCCATACAGAAGATGCCTATTTACAGCGCATTGACATTCGAGAAAAAATGATTAAGAGAAGTATTGGTGTGAAATAAAAAAAAATTGAAAAGAAAATGGAATTCTTGAATATGAATAAAAGCAGCATTGGATGTCAGTTAATCAAGTCTGTGGAAATTGTCATGGAATGCACATAGTCTAAGGATAATAGCTTGGAAACAGATGAGTATCAAGTTTTGATTAAAAAACAGTCAATGAGAGTCACGCCTTGATGACTTTGTGGAGTTGGTTCCAAAGACAAGGAGCAGCTTTACAGAAGGATTTCATTCCAGAACCATTGTGATTCAAGATGGCCCCTTACTTCCTTATCCTTACTTCAGTTTGAAGCCAGTGCAGAGCCTAAGTTATAGGTGTTTTGTGACAAGGTTTAGGAGTTTTTGGCATTATTCTTGCTGCTGTATTCTGGACCTTCTGAAGTTTGTAGAGTTGACATTAACTGATTCCTATCAGCAAACTGTTACAATACTCAAGTCAAGAATTAACGGCATCCCTTGATAGCAGATGGCGTATTAAATGATACAACGAAGATGATAATAACAACTTTTTAAAAGGTTTATCTATTTTGGTCAAATTGTCAGCTCAATCATGGATCACGCCGAGGGTTTTTGCTTGGTAAGCGAAAGGAATTGCAGTACTCCCAATTTCGACAGAGCTTATTGTTATTTCACGCATATCACATTTCGTGCCTCAGTTTTCTAATTGCTTGACGTATTTAAAGATATACATGACTTGATATAAGAAGTGTAGTCAGTTGTGCGTTGCGGGGCCTCTAGGACTTCTTCAGGCTTGAAGCTGTCAATCAGTTGATTGTCATCACTATACGACTGATCAATGTTACTTCCTTTGACCAGTCTACCAAGACTGGTGGTTTAAAGCCCAAACAACAAAGGGCCAAGGACGTATTCTTGTGGTAACCCATGATAATGAATAACGTACGTTTAGATTCAGTACGATGAATAAGCACCGTTTCAGATCTATTTCTAAGATAGGACTCAATCCAGTAAAGTGCATCATTTGTAATTCCCATCTCCATTTGATGTTTTGTGAGTAACAGTGATCCAGCGGGCGCAAGACTACGAACAAATGGAGGCACAACATTTTTATCATGTTACGAATTTATTTCGAAAATGAAAATTATCCAAGTAAGGAATTACGTGTAAAAAACGAACGTTCGAAATCAAAAGCTAAAAGCAAACTATAGCCTAATTGTCCTATTTTCTATCATAGATCTATATATTCATTCAAACGTCAGTTCTTGATGAAATATAATAATTTCGCAATGTTCATTGTTTTTTTTTAAAGATTTGTACTTCGTTCAAAGCAGAACTAATTAATATGTGGCGGCGAGACACAGTGAAAAAATATGTTGAGATGACATTAGGAATGACTATGCTTCAAAGAACTCGTGTAAAACTCTTCACGAGTTTCAACGTTACATTTTAGTTTGTATTCCCGCCCACGTGATAGGTAGAAATCATTATTTTGAACCAAGAGGAAAGTTTTAATATGCATTTGGTAAATGCATTCGGCCGAGTATCTTAACCTGAAGGTGGGCTATTCATTCTATTGGTTTCCGAGTGTAGCCGCCATTAGCCGACATTGTCCGAGTACACAAGTATAGAGTAGTTGCCTCCCATCTGTTTGTAACAGTCCATACTGCCCAGGACCTCAGGTCCAATCAACCCCCCCCCCCCCCCCCCCCTTCCCCCCATTGAAAATCAATGATAGATTCAAGTCAATAAAAAATGAATAGTAAATCATTTATAACGTAACACTAGCCGACACCCCCCCCCCCCCCCCCCCCTTCAAAAATCCTGGATACGCCCCTGGATATAATATAACGAGTTTTATATGAGAGTGGTAACTTGAACTACTTAAGTAACAGTAATATTCTCAATTCAAATACAAAAATAAGTAATCCATGCAGAAATGACTTGGTTTCCGGATCATTGCAACCTTCATGAAACGACATGGAAACCAGTATTTCCACTTGGTATCCAGATAGTTCATGTTGGTTTCCATGAAAACTTAAACCTTCTTTTGCCCCAGATCCGGATGGTATCCATCACCGTTCTTTACACACTCCGCAAAGTCGGATCCACTTGGTTTCCGTGATTTTAGTTTATTTTAGGTTTCAACCTAGTTTCAATATTCAGGTTTAGTATTATATATACTCACACTTCTGTAGATATCCACTTGGTTTCCTTGTTAAGTTAGTTTATTGTATGTTTCAATCTGGTTTCCACAAAATGATTTATTGTAGGGTTCAACTGGTTTCCCTGTTTTGTTAGTTTATCTTGGGTTCCAAACTGGTTTCCATATCTTTGTATATTTCAACTTGTTTCAACTTGGATTCCAAGGTCCTGTTAATAGTGATTAATATAGGTTTCAACCTGGTTTCAATTTAGTGTATATAGTGTTTTTTTATGTCGTAGTATTTTTTTGGGAATACGTATAAATCTAAAAATAATATTTTCATAACCCTGATTACAACAGGTATTAGCATAACTAGAGCAGAAATGGTTTATATGAAAACAGATAGACAGAGGCTTTGAATTTACTATGCAAAATAAGTGAAAAACTCTGGTGCCTTAGATTTGTATCGGTTCAGCTCGCTAAGCAAATCAATGAAAAAACATATCAATTACCATCAAATATTTATTGCAGTACAGATATAAAAACATTCATGAAGGGTTAAAATACTTACAAGGTTAAGAGTAAATGTGAATTTATGGTGGTTCACAGTTTCTACCGATCTTTTAAAAAGGATTCCTTTTATAAAAACATTTCAAAGTAAATCTAATCCATTCGATTGTTGACATTTATCAAAATACACAATTTCGGAGGATGAATTCATAAGATGTTAGAAAACTGTTTCGCTTCCTGAACTGGATTTGACTAGAAGTTTCAACACTGCCGCTATGTAGCAGAAGTATTGCAACTTTGTATATGTTTTGTAAGGGTTAATCTTAAAGCCAAGTTCCTGAAACGAACAGTAATAGTATAGATACGCGCAATCATTGTGTCTTGTTGGTTTCCATTCCGGAAAGCAGCTCCCAGATAAATACTTCATGTGAGGCCAACGATATGCGTCTATGAATAGTTTGAGAAGCCACAGTCGGCTTTTGAATGAGAAAAATGCAACTCATCAGTGTAATGATTGCAGCAAAGTGTTCATGTCGAACGCACATTACATTGGCCACATGAACACTTATTCGAAATTGAAGCCATATGAGTGTTTAGATTATGAGACCAAGTTTTCTTATGACGCGGCACTTTAAACCGATTGGTTTCCTCACCATACTCCTTCTGTAAGATATCTAGAGAGTCTACAATAATTCCTGCTTTAACCTCATTTGCAATGTTGTTTTTGTTTTTACTTTCGAGAGTATAAGAGGGACACAGAGTATGATGTTGGAATCTAATATGACAAACTTAATAAATGGTGTTATTTCATCGAGAAGTAATGTTTGTCTCTGAAAATCAGCATTTTTTGCTGATCAGTTCAGTAGGGAGACAATAAACAGATTCAAGTTGTAAGTGCGCTAATAACTGGACTGAAGGTTATTCTGGACACTAACTTACATCAGATACAAGGAAAACTATATAATATTTAGTAGATCAATTAACTTATATTCATGTTTTTGAAAACTTGAAAGCGAGTAAATATCCTTAATTATTAAATCGATTTATTTACAACATTGCTTTCATAAAACATAATTCATTCTTTGGTCTCAGTTCAGAGTTTAGGTAAATACAACAGCTGCACATAATAATAGTTCAGCCGCGTTCAACTGTCTATAATTTATGCGTTTTGTGCACAGCTAACCTTAGATTTTTTATAAGTCCAAGTCAACAGCGGCTGTCTAAAATTTTTCATTGTTGATTGCAGGTCAATTGTAAAGAATTTTAAGTATTTCATTGCATCGATAGAAAGCTTAAGTGAATGCATAAGTCCTCTTAAACCTTAAAATAGCCAATTTAAACCGTAAAAGCGTGCACTAGTGCCTTTAAGGTTGACAACAAATCGTTCACTACCAGAAAATGAAATTGTTTACCAAGTAAAAAGTGCCGGTTTTGGAAATCGTTCGCTAGGAGTAAATGGTGATGTTAATTCAAAGATGAAAGCTCAGCGCAACAAAGAGCCTTAGAATTCTAATGATTTGTTTGGATAAATACTCTTAATGCTAGTGTAATTAGATTTTGTCTTTTTTTACCAATTTATCAATGATACCTAAAAGTTTGTTAATTTTGACGGACATTTTGTCGCCTCCATACATTATTTTTCTTGGCTATAGGCTAGTATGATGATAGAATAGAAATAAATTTGACGATAATACGCATAAAGGCCTTTTATTTTACAGCATGAAGTTTGGAGCAAGTGTGGCTTATATATATTTATTGACAATATTCCTACGCTGAAACACAAAACGTTCTAACCTCTCGCGCATCAAATAGTTCACTTCCTGTTGTTAAATATCGGCTGCCGTTCTGCCGCCCCTACTCATTTTACAGGTTCCTAGACGTTTCCTAAAAATGGTTAAATTGAAAGTTACGTTGGTTGTCCGAGTACTAAAGAGTATTTCTCACTATCATCAGGTTATAAATGTTTATAACTGTCCACACATATAAACAATGTTAAAGAAAAGATAAACTACTTTCATTCAACTATTAAACTATGTTATGATTTGTAACACAATTTATTCTCGTATCACATGAAGTTTGGATTATATCACTATTTATCTAACAAGAGTTTCATTTCTCTTTCCAGACATAAAAAAGGATATATTCTCAAAGCAACTGCCAAGTTCAAAATCATAACTGATTAACCACTAAATACAACCATCTTGCACTACTCACAAAACTGGAAAGGGAAATAACTGCGTCCACATCAAACAGTTGTCTGTGGAAGAAGGGCAAAGCTGTCCATATATTCAATCTATTACACCACGTTTCACCGGTCGAAATCCATGTAAGTTTACATTGATGTTCTTTTACACACTATCTGCAAATTTCCTTGCGTTGACAGTCTACGTAACATATTAAATTCTTTGACATCGGCCAGTCCATCTTTGAAGATCAGATGTAACTCACGGTAACAGAGTCCCCTATGTATAGTCAATAGTCTATACATAGGGGACTCTGTTAGCGGGGCCCGTGCTGTAACTGTAATTTTGTCTGCTGGTCTGCAGCAGCTTCCCGGTGGATATGACCAGGAAAGTTTGTGCCTACTAAATCAATAAAAACAAAATGTTTATTTACATTCGACAAACGGAAAAATAAATTATTTTGGTACCGTATCTTACTGCTGTCACACCAATGGAAATATTCTATATTATTATTCACAAAATTGAATTTATCGCTTCCCACTTCCAAAATGGCGTCTATCAATGTAATTAAATGAGTAAAATTTAAGTAAAATATGATATTAACCAGCTAATATAAAATTTGAATCAACTTAGCTTTTTAAAGGTTTAAAGATGTAGATGCATGTTAAAGGGATATGTTAAGATGTACATTGGCAAACCAAAACAATGTATGTAGCAAAAGGTAAGTTTTTACCATCAACATACAGTTAAATGATAATACCCAAATCAAGTTAAATTATTTTCTACATTTAACAATGCTGATCTGAAATTACTGAAGGCCTCTTTAATCGACATCATAAATAAATTTTAAAGGTAAAATCTCCATAATTACTTTATTTATATCCTACATGTTTATTGGAATACTTTCTAACTATATTTGTGATAAAGATTTTGTGTCATATGCTTATGAATTGAAAAAAGCTAGTCACTGAATAGTAAAATCCAATTTTGCTGTTTCAATGAAACTATACTTACATTGAATGTGTTAAAATATTTTGCTATCTTCAAAGGAATGTATTCATGATGTTTGTATTTCATGTTGATCAAAAACAAAAAGGTTTAAGCCCAAAATCCTTCTAATTAGTCTAAATCTCCATTAAGACTGATCACCAGGAGGGGTAATTTTTGTGTCAACATTGCATTATGTTGCCGATTTGTGATATCCAGTGTCAATGAAGTCCAGGAGAAAACTTCATTTAAAAACAGCCTGATTAAGCACCGACCTTTCAATAGCAAATGGTAAAATCATTTCTCACCATGACATTCATTCGATAACTCATGTCGAAAAACAATTATCAAGTGAAACACATATTGTATTGGCTGTCTAATGAAATTCCACAATTCTAATCCAATCACTGTTTGTTTTACATACAGCTTCTCTTGTATTCTAAATCATAGAAATGGCTGCTGTTTGTCTAAGCCGTGGTTGATGTGATGATTTAGAGTTGGATAATGAAAGGAAGGTTTTGTATGACAATATCTAATGATTGATATTTCAAAATTGTCTCCGTTATTCATTTGATATCACTTTCAGGATTTTCTTCAATATGTGTGCAGGGTTTATTTGTTAACTTGAATCTGCACATGTTTATTCAATGGTCAAAAAACAATATTTTGTATAATATTGTAAAATAAATCGGGATATCCTGATGAGCAACAGCGCCAATGGCTCTATTTTTTCAAATTCAAACTCAAAGATGGGAGCTTCAAGCAACAATGTGAACCTTGTTGTTCTGGTCATGTTGTTCCTGGTGCAGTTTACACAGGCTTTCTTGGAGGCTCTAACAATGGCACTTGCCCAGCTTGAGGGAGTTCTGGTGGAGATGAGGGAGTATCACCTTGGGCAGGGCAGGATGGTGCCCACACAGTGTTCAGGTAAGTGGTTTTAGCAGAATGATTGACACTGGAATGGCATGTTTCACCTAGAGATTGAATAGTATAATGTAAAGTGATATGTTTATGAAGCACTCAGTGTGTCCATGTTGGACGGATTTTGTAGCAAAACTTAAAAACTGTATGACTTTAAAACTTCAAATTTGGTATGAATATTACTTTTAAGGCGTTGATGTGCTTTTTGGTGGTTAAAACAGCAGGGTGACAAAATGTTTTGAAATTTTAACTTAAATTTTAACGTAAAAAACTTTGTTTTTTCCAGACCCATTTTATGTGACTTGAAAACATCTAACTTGGTAAGAATACTTGTGGAGTGTTATGTGGCTGTTACAACTCTTGGCTGTTTTCTAATTTATTATTTTTGCTTTGATAACATGTTTGTTGTACGTTTACCTTTGTTAACCCATAGCTGTCTTGTGTGCAATCACTTTCTTCCTTTGAGTGTGACCCTCAGTTATTTATCGACAACAATTCCTGGCTAATCATTAATTAACCCATTAAAGTTGATCAAACTTCACGCTCACTGGATATGCAGTCTTTGGTGCAGTCTTTTTCATACCTCATCAAACCTCCTTGTACCTCATCAAACCTCATTGTACCTTAACAACCATATTGTGTTGGAAAAAGTAGCCACGACAGGATCCTGATTAAATGGACAGAAAGACTTGTTTCTTCTGCAAATTATAGTGTATGTACTATTTGATGTTAGATTTTGTTGTACTTGCTCAGAATTACTAATAACTTCCCCAAATTGACGTTTTCATCCCCAAATATAAAAATGCTGGAGGTTTGAATTGTTTCACCAAATGTTCTTACATGCATTCTTGGTTTAAAATTCATCAATATGATCCCTAAATATGCTTGTGATTGGTTCACATAAAAGTAAAACAATACCTGGGATCATAGATGCAAAGGTATGTACAACTCTGTGATGCCACATATAAATTCAACTTCAAACACAACCAGGGCCTCAAATGGAACACTGGGGTCTTAGTGGGTGCTGAACAAAAATAGAATAGTTCTTTAGTTGTATGAGTATACCATACGGGATATCTGTCCCTCCTCGAACAATAACATGTTTTTATTATCCATATGGTTGATGATAAGCGAGTTAATATTTTCGATACGAGCACATGTGCACATATCACTTTTGGCGTATCTGATTGGTTAAAATATGACCTTGACCTCTGTGAACGAGACGAGTGACTACTTTCTCCATTCATATATTTGTACTATGTAGCGTAAACTTCATTCACTGTTTTCAATCTCGATGAGACGAGATTACAAGTCGGGAATCATAACAACAATAAACGCTTTCTTTATGCATAAATTGTCACTAAATAAACCAACGTCAACAAATATTAACCTTGTATACGCTATTTTCCAGTTTTCCTGCAAAATTTTGTTGTAAAATTTTCACAAGTCTAGACTACGTAGCACTAGCCGACAATATGGCGTTGTCTCTTGTTGAAATAGACGACAAAGCTTAAGGTAGGGTGATGGACGTAATTCAGCCACGTGGAAGTTTTAATGTGTTTGTGATTCGTACGGAGGCAGTAACAATTTAACAACTTCCTCGTTATCGTTTGAGATTTTTACTCAACGGTCAACATCACTATCGGGTCGGGTGTCGGTGTGACTGAGTGCATGTCGCCTACATCGCCACAACGGAGAATCTAACGTTCCTTCGACAGATGACAATAAAACCTTTGAATGTAAACACTAACGTTTCATCGATGATGCCATATTAATATTCAAAGTTATTAAACATGTTAAGTTGAATTTCAACTCTGTCTGTCATTTATCTTCAGCTGAATAACTCATTCTAGCGGTCTTGCTTGAACGTCGATCAACACGTTTAAATGGTCGCGTCACTACTATGGTAACTTTTATCTTTCCACAGCGATGTAACAGTTTCGCTATTTGTATAAGCAGTGTCGATATATTACTTACATAACGTAAACGAGTAAAGTAAATGGTCATATTCTTCCGTTATTTTACCAATATGTTTCTCTCTATTAGATAAAGCTAGAGACTTAACTGTGCACTATTTCCTGTCACTGACCTCGCCGTAAAGTATCAGTGCGCAGTGACCTAGTTTCTACTTCATGCGTTTCGTATGCTAAATTCATCCTTTTCGGGGGAATTCTAACAAAACTTAAATGGATAATAAAGAAATTATTACACTCGCAAGTGTGTCATATGATATATACGAAACTCGTGTCCAAATGTTGTATTACCCTAGCTCTCGCTCGGGTAATACAACATTTGACACTCGTTTTGTATATATCATATGACACACTTGGTCGTGTAATAATCTCTATATCTCATCCAGAGATAGAAGATTTAAGTATTTAGTGTGTGGCACTGTCAGCTTTCTGCCTCGAGAGATTTTATAAACACATTTATCTCAAGGGAAGGCAGGGTTTGTGTTTTTGTACCTTATGAGTGCCCTGTAGCCAGATGCAGTGTTATTTTGCAGTGTTATAGTATGTCACATAATAAGAAGATTCCTGGCCCACTGGCACAAACTAGCTATTTGTGTATATCTTGATATTACTCAGACTCTGTAGGTGTAACTAGAATGCACATCACTTTGTGCAAGTATGAAAGAATAATACAAAGATAAATATATTTTCTCAACCTTTACTTGTGCCTCTTTAATGTAGATTGTAGTTCTGTGGACGTTATGCCTATACATCATAAATAAATAAATGTGTGCATCACAAAAGATATTTCTTTACTTAGTTAACACTATGTGGATAATATATTGTTTTATAAAAGAGAAGTAGAAACAATAGAACTACAATGATCTATTGCAGACCATGATGTTTCCCGGTCCTACTTTGGTCGGTTGATGTGGCAGGAGCACCATGATCAGATCGAGTCCCTTCACCATCGCCTGAGAGCCTTCCAGTTGCACACCTATATCAGACAGCCAGTCCCGGACCCGCCCCCCATACCAGCAGCTGCAGGTACGGTTATGAAATGTGTTTGGTAATTTTGAGGTTTTTCAATTGACCAAGATTATGGAATTTGTCTGGTAATGTTTTCAATTGACCAGGATAGCTCAGCGTTAAGTGTGTTTGCCTTCAGATAAGTAGGTCTGTGACTGTAGTAGAGGATTGATCAGACGCAGTAAGGTTTTGGTGCAATGCTACGCTGAATTAACAACAAATGACGATATAAGTGTGATATAAGTGTAATACCCTTTATCACCTCGCTTCAATAGACCTTCATATATCATTTTCAAAGTGATTCCATTGTAACCTTGAATATGTAATGTTCATTTTGCAAAATTTCCTAAATTTTTACTTGTCAAGGATATCTTTTTTAGTAATTGGTTGATAATTCACAATTTTTTTTTAAAATTTTCAATTGATTGGACCTGATAAAATAAATTGTATTGAATTTGTCAGTTGGAGCAAGATGTCGGCCCCGCGGACTACTACATGCCTCCATTGACACCGGGACACAGATTCCAGCATCACCCATTGACAGGTTAGTCCTTGTGTCAGGACCATTAAAGTTAAACATAAACATACTTCACTATTTTCTTTAGAATATATGAATCAGAGATGCCAACCTCTACGATTTTATCGTAGTCGCTACGAATTTTGTACTCTAACTACGCCAATACGATTGCCCTTGAAATTCTACGAATTAAAAACAAAAAGTTGTAAAAATTCACCTAAGATGTAAAAATTGTAGATATACATACCAAACATTTTATTTCGCCGATTTGCCGACTTAACTTTCGATTTAATATTCATAACAAGAATCAGTGCAAGTTTCGTGCGTAACTTAAACAAAATGTCTATCAAAAGTCTGCGCATGCTTCTTGTTCGATTACACGAAACCGGTTTCGCCGTTTCATTGACTTGAACTGAACGGAAAACTAAAACTAGATTTTGTTTTGCTTCCCTCGTGCAGACGACACATTCTTGATTCCAAGAATATTAGTGAAATCATGAGTCACAGTGGGCCAAGTGCACCAAAAAAGGTGAAATTAATTTAACAACAGTTTCGCGAGAATTATTCTTAAACATTTAACAGTTTACAAAAGTCTCGCATTGATGATTTCCAACCGTTTTGTCGACTTTGCAATACCGACTTTTCCGTCTCTCATGGGGGAAAAACGATTGCAGAAAGCATGTCATGTCTCAGAAGCACAAGACCTCAAAAAAATTGAAATCAGAGATAACCAATGAATTCATATTTTGTTTGAATCAAAGATAGTTTTGTTAGAAAAAATCGCACAGAATTCAGACCCAATTTGAGTGTTGAGGTACTGTCCAGTCTCAAGGTACAGAAATGTCAGGCCACAGCTTATGGTTCATGTGACAGAAACAAACAATATCCGAAACTGGTACTCAAGAAAGTAAAGAGCTGTGTATACCAAGCCAAAAGGCGACGACAAGATAACTAGTTACTTGTACCCCTGATGATTCAAGCAGGAGCTATGTGACTTAAATTAAAGCTTCACATTAGTGTTATGTTATCATTTTAATGTCAAACATGATTTTATTTTAGTTGACTACTAATTTTAACTTCAAACTACTAATTTTGACCGATGTCATTACTAATTGCATCAATTAGGGGTTGGCATCTCTGTATGAATGTCTGATTACAACAGTGTATAGTGCGTCAAAGTCACTACTCAAATATGTTCAGTTTGGTAATGAAAGCTGTTTTTTAATGCCACTATTGATGGGTCGCTTAGATCTATCTGGCCACAAACCAGTGAATGCATGACTGGTCACACTCCCTTTTTATTACGTCATAAACAGAATCATTGCCTCGTGATCTATACATCTAACGTAACAATATCACAGAAAACAAACAATAATTAACGATTTTCAGAGAATGTTTTCCACTCAGTTAAACCATTTGACGATGTAACACTATCAAGTATTTGGTGTAAAAAAGATATCCACATCAATGGTAATTAAACAATTATTTAGGGCAGTATTTCCGTTCAAATAATGATGCGCCACTCTGTACAGTCTGTTAATTACGTCACAGCCACGCAAATTTTATGGCCCCTGTCCCAGTCATGTTTTTCACAGCCAATAATTACACTGTCTAAATGAAAAGCTAAATAAAGGTGTTTATTGGACAAATTAAAAAAAATCAAGCCCAGTTCTTATTTTGTTGAAAAATATTTGAACGAAAATCAAGAACTGATAAAGTCGAGGTTAGCGGTTGTTTAAGACTTTTTGTTTTATGGAATGCATATAATGATATATCTACCAAAGGTTTGATGAGCTAATAAGTTATGGGTTCAACTGTAAATTTTATTAAAATGCAAAATTATGTTCCATTGTTCTTTAAAAAAAAACTGCAGTTCAAGAAAATGTCAATTGATTTTTAGAGTTGTTTCATACACTTAATTTCATTCTCATTTTCAGCATTTATTTTCATGTCGCCCGAAGGGTCAGGGGACATATTGGTTTTGGCTTAGATCCTCTACGTGTCCGCGTCTGTTATGATGTCTGATACATCATATAAGGGTCAAAAGAAGACAGACAAGTCAGCTGTGATTAAGCTGTTGTTTACTTCATGCCATGTGGGGTAGATACAAAAGTTAGGAGTGGAACTATTCTGGAATTGGACATTATGTGAAGTGGGAATGAAGCGGAAAAGGATTATTAAGATAAACTTTATATTACAACATCCCTCTTCTTTTAGATGAAGAACATAGTACTGATAGAGATTTAAAGTTCATAATGTTGATGCAGCTTAAGCACTTTTTGGAAGTATATTAATGTCAGTCACTGTATCGACTCGGCACTCTGATGGGACGGCCTGCACGGGATGTTCTCAACCCTGCAGGCTGTGGTGGGGTTGTCGGAGTAGGAGACTGTAAGATTGTTAGTGAAGCTGGCGGTGACGTCACTGTGGGCTTCTCCTTAGTGGACATGTCTGAGAAGTTGGGTGCCATTTCTCTTAGGTCACTTCTGTTGCGCCTGAGAGTGTTCCCACCAACTGTTTGGATGAAGTATGAGCGAGGTGTAGCTGTGTCTTTCTCAACTACCATCCCGGGTGTCCATGTTTTGGTCACATGGTTGTAAACTCTGACACGTTGACCTGGTGATAGAGTAGGGAGATCAGACTCAAGCGCAGTTTTGTCATGCTGGTTCTTCATCAGGTCTTGACTGCGCTGAAGGTGTTGTCTCTGCATCTGAGCTGCAGCGCTTGGTGCATGTCTTGACGGCAGAGTAGTGGAGATAGGGCGTCCTAGCAACATCTCCCCTGGTGATGGAAGGTTTGTTGATACTGGGGTTGCCCTGAGGTGAAGAAGTGCCTTATCAATGTCCTGGTTATCCTCAAGACATTTCTTTATGAGTGGTTTCACAGTTCCAACCATCCTCTCAGCGAGACCATTTGATCTAGGATAATCTGGAGAAGAGGTGACGAGCTTGATACCCCATTCTTCACAGAACTGTTGGAAGGGCTGTCCGCTATATTGGGTGCCATTGTCACTTATGATAGTTTCAGGCTTCCCAAATGTGGCACATAAGGCTTTGACTTCAATTGTAACATTTCTACTGGTGACAGAGATTGGTAGCTGCCTCACAAATGGAAACTTTGAGAAATAGTCAGTCACGAGTAGGAAGTGTTTGTCTTTGATTTGGAATATGTCTGTTCCAATCCTCTGCCACGGACCAGTCGGTGTTTCATGTGGTAACAGAGGTTCGTGTTTATTTTGTGGTCTTATCTCTTGGCAGGTTGAACAGCCTTTCACAAGCTTGTCTATGTCCTCATTGATACGTGGCCAAAACACTGACTCTCTCGCTAATTTACGAGTTTTTTCGATCCCTTGATGTGATGTGTGTAGTTGGGCTAGGATATCTTTACGCAAACTCTCAGGTATCAGTACCTGTTTGCCTTTAAAGATCACTCCGTCTTCAACAGCAAGCTCTTCTCGAAATGACCAGAAGGGTCTAACATCTGTGGTCAGAGATTTGATGTCCTCAGGCCATCCAACAAGAATTACCTCTTTCAGGGTGTTCAGTACTGGGTCAGAACAAGTTTCAGCTTTCAACTGGTCTTTCTTTGTGGTACCAAAGTTGATAAGATCCATGCTAATGTCGTCTTCTTCATCAGCAAATACACCATCTACTCTCTTATCAAGTGGAATTTCATCTGAGTTTTGAGGATTTGGCAGTCTCGACAGTGTGTCAGATAGAGTCATATCCTTACCAGGTCGATAGATCAGCTCAAAGTCATAGTCTGTCAGCTTGAGAAACATGCGTTGGAGTCTAGGCGGTGCCTTGTTGATAGGCTTTTGATGAAGCATGACCAGTGGTTTGTGGTCAGTAATGGCAGTAAATTTACGGCCATACAGGTAGGTGTGGAAACGCTGAATACCATGTACCAGTCCAAGGGCTTCACGCTCTATGTTTGAGTAGGCAGACTGTGTTGGGGTGAGAGCTTTTGAGGCAAATGCAATAGGCTTGTCCTGGATCAGCACTGCTCCTAGTCCTTTCATGGAAGCGTCTACTTCCAGTGTCACTGGCTTCATCATGTCATAGTAGCCAAGGCACGACTCTGAGTTTACTAGTGTCTTTAGCCGTTCAAAACAAATCTGATGATTGGTCTCCCACAGAAAGAGAGAGTCTTTCTTCAGAAGGTCCCGTAGTAACTTGGACTCAGCACTGTAGTTTGGGATGTAAGGGCTGAGGTAGGTCATCATTCCTAGAAACCTCTGCAGATCATCTTCGGATTCTGGTTTCGGCATCATCTTGATGTCTCTGATTTTGGCTGGGTCTGGAAGAATTCCCTTGTCTGAGTATAGGTTTCCGAAGAAAGGAATGCATGACTGTTTGATAATGCATTTCTCAGAGTTGAAAACAAGACCTCTGTCCTTGGCTCGATGCATCAGGTTGGCGAGGTTTCTGTCATGCTCTTCTTCTGTGTTACCGCAAACACACACATCGTCTGTGATACCAACAGTCCCAGTCAGTCCTTCAAGTATCTCAGACATGTGTTGTTGGAATATATCTTGGCTCACAGACAATCCAAAAGGAAGTCTCTTCCAGCAATATCGTCCAAAAGGAGTTCGAAAAGTTGTCAGTTTTTGACTGTTTTCGTCTAGAGCAACAGACCAGTAACCTGCTTTCGCATCCAACTTTGAGAAGTACTTTGCCCCTGCAAATGTAGGATTTAGCTCTTCTAAAGTTGGTACCTTGGTTGGACATCTTTTAAGGGCTTTGTTTAGGTGAAATGGGTCCAGGCAAACCCTCAGATCACCGTTCTTCTTCGTCACGTATGTCAGTGAAGAACACCAGTCTGTGTGCTCTGTCACACGTCTGATTACGCCAATGTCTTCCATCCGATTCAGCTCGTCAATGATTTTTTCGCGCAAGTGTATGCTACACTTTCGAGGGGCATCACAATGAGGAGTTGCATCGTCTTTCAGCAACAGCTTTGCTGCGCATTTGAAGTCACCAATAGTGTCAAACTGATCTGGAAAATCTCTCTTAAGGTCATCAACTGAGCTGTACGAGACTTCAGGTTTAACTTCATCACAGTAAATCGTCAGGAGTTTGAGGCTGTCACATGTTGGCAGACCTACCACTGCTGGGCCAGGAACATCCACAACATAGAACTGAGTGTCTTGGAATTCTGTCTTACCAAATCTGCACTGTAGTTTCAGTGAGCCTACACACTTTATTGGCAAATCATTATATGCTGTGAGCTTGACATGGTTAACTGGAGACAGGATGTCAGAAAACACAGTATCCCCATACATTTGATGAAATGTGCGGATCGGCAGAGTGTTTCCTGAAGCACCAGTGTCTATCTTTAGCTTGAGACTTTGTATTCCTTTGATTCTTGGAGCTTTGATGTCTAGGAGAGTGTATGCTGAGTTGCGAGCTTGATTTTCTATTGAGTCCATGCAGTGGTTTGAGACTGTCACAGCATGATACTGAAGCAAGAAATCTTGAGCGTTATTAGGTTTTACATCTTCTTCATCATCATCCTCGATCTCAACGAGGTGAAAACGTCTACCTTGAGAACGACGTCGGCCCTGATCTCTGGTGTTTGACTGTTTTGACTCTGTCCCATTGCGTCCATTATTGGTTGGATGTTTCCGACACATTTTTGCCCAGTGGCCCTTGATACCACACTTGTCACATTCATCCTTGAATGCAGGGCATGATCGAGGTTTATGGTGCAATCCACAATAACCACATGATCTTTGATTGTGTTTGACGGAGTGTATGTCTGTGATTTCACTGTTCAAACCCTTTACCTGTCGATGACCAGCACTGATTGCTTCATAGCGACGACCTTCTTCTAGTGCTAGTGTCAGCTGGTAACCCTTTGGTTGACGGAGGAGATCATGCTGGAAAGCTTCAAATGGTGTACTGGCGATGAGAAGTTCTAAAATTCTTTCTTGCAATTCATCATTATTAAATTCACACTTAAGTGCCAGTGTTTTACACCTGGTAACAAAGTCATCTATACCCTCATCTTGCTTTTGTCTATATTGCATTAGCTCTAGGCGGTATACACGAAAGTTTACTTGCAGCTTCAATTGTTTTTCAAAATACTCCCATATTGCCTTTGGTTTTTTCAAGTCAACTGCTGACAGTCCTGAGGCATTTAATCTGCGTAATCCCTCATTGCCAAGGCCTCTTTTGATCTTTAAAGCAATCTTTTCATTTTCCTCAATCTCCTCATCTTCACAAAACAGTTCCATTTGTTGTCTAAAAAGACTGAAAGCCTCACCTACATCTGTCTGGCTCCAAATCATCTCTGGTATTTTAGGCATATTGTCCAAGATTGAAGTGGTCCAAAATAGATTTATATGATGAGAAAGTTAGTCCTTCAGGGTTAGAAATGATAATGAATACCTTTTGACCGCTGCCACCATGTTATGATGTCTGATACATCATATAAGGGTCAAAAGAAGACAGACAAGTCAGCTGTGATTAAGCTGTTGTTTACTTCATGCCATGTGGGGTAGATACAAAAGTTAGGAGTGGAACTATTCTGGAATTGGACATTATGTGAAGTGGGAATGAAGCGGAAAAGGATTATTAAGATAAACTTTATATTACAACAGCGTCCTAGTTCGCTTTCCCAATAGTTTCTGGAGCATAACTCTGAAAATACTTGACCAATCTTCACCAAATTTGGTATACATCCTCTTCATATCATCAGAATTCCTTATATATATAATATTTTTTTTAAATTTCCTTGGTTACAGTTTGGACGTTGTCATTATGAAGGGTAGGGTTAGTTTCCGAAGCATAACTTTGAATCTACATGACCAATCTTCACATAATTTGGCATACACCCTTTTGATATCAAGTAGATGTGCCTTTTGGAGGTTTCAACTTCTTTTCATTTGATATTTTTTGTTTCCATGTGAACAGTATGGATGTTGTCATTTTGAAGGGTAGGGTTAGTTTCCAGAGCATAACTCTGAATCTACATGACCAATCTTCACCAAATTCATTATACAACACCATCATGTCATGTAGCTGTGCCTTTTGGGGGTTTCAACATCTTTTTCAATTTTCAATTATGACTTAAAACATTTGACAACTCTGTCCCCCAAAAATCAGTATTCTTAAATTGAATCATATGTAGTTAATATTTTGTCAAGCATGACAAACTGTGGGGATGTTGATTATCCAAAGCTTAAAGTTTATGTTGTTTTATAGAAAAAGTATCAAATTTTATTTGAGTTTAAAAAAACTGTAAGAAATTTCAACAAAAGACATTATGCTGAAATGGTGAAAGGGGAGTTACCTGTTTTT
This sequence comes from Phorcus lineatus, assembly GCA_921293015.1. Classification (NCBI taxonomy): domain Eukaryota; kingdom Metazoa; phylum Mollusca; class Gastropoda; order Trochida; family Trochidae; genus Phorcus; species Phorcus lineatus. Next base: position 44,847,867 of record OV121095.1, on the reverse strand, counting down.
ACAAGTAAAAACACTTTCTAGTTTGTATTGTTTATGAAATGTACAGTTATTTTATTGGCTAAGTCTAAATCACATTACAGGGATGACTTGAGACAAGATGAGGTAGATGAAACAAACCCGATCACTGAGCAGGTCCAGTCAGCAGTAGTGGAAAGTACAGCTTGCAGTAGGTCAACTGATGGAGAACAAGCACCTGTTAGACCCGTTCAGGATCAACAGCAAGCTGGGAACCCTGATCTGCCTGAGGGACAACATGCTCCTTCAGGATCCCAGGTAAGCAGGGGTTTGGTATTGGCGTAAATAGTGCTGAAAATTGCCCATCGTGGTTTTAAGACAAATTAGTAGCATGTACTCAGTCCAAGGCATGTGAATTCAGTCTTATGTTAAGATAAGCCTTCGCATGATTTCGGAGTTATCTCCCTTGGAACAATAATTTGCATTTAAATGATCCGGTACCAGTAACCTTTGCCATTGTTGCACTTCAATCACTGTTTTTTATCTCCAATATAGAACGACGACTCTGGCTTTGGTAGCACAGAACTTGCTCAGAGGGAAGGACCAGAAGGCGCTACGTTTCAGGAGGTGCTGAATCACGAGGGTTTGTATGCTGTTGTCACGTTGTATACACTCATTCGTAAAAGTTATGCACCACCCAAATTTCCTTTGTAAGATAGTTCATAGTTCATTATTCAGTACATTCAAATTTAAATTTCAAATGATGGGATTTTCTGAACACTTTTTTCTTTTGAGTGTGTGTCAGGAGTGAATCTCAGACTGCGAGTGTGTGGTATATGATTGGATGATGCTTAGCCTGCAAGGAGCCACATAGAGAATAGGTCTGTTAGTTAGATTGTTTAATTTGGAAGTCTTCAACTGTTGGTTTTATGTGATGAAAAACCTTATGAATGTGCATCAGTTTAAGGAGAGATGGGACAAACAAATAAATTACTTTAGTTTGTCAAAATAGCAAGTTTAAAGGGTGCTCTACCTAAAGAATTAAAAAAAATCTGGGTCGCCAGAAATGTTTAAGTTTATCAGCATTTATGATATGATTGCTGACTGAAAATTATGGGAATTTGTCTATTACCGATTTTATGTACTTGAATCTTTCCAGATAAATTTTGATCATGTACAGGAATCTCTAGCACGTCAACTTATGTTACAGTTGAGAAAATTATAGACAGTAGTTGAAGGAAAACAGTGTTTAAAATATCTTTTTTGGCATCTTTATCAGGGTATTTTACTGACACAAACATTATAGGAACTTTTGAAACTAAATGATGTCTTCTGTTGTAAAAGAAAAAAAATTCAGGAATAGTATTAAGGGTCACAGAATTTTGTTCAACACTTTATTTTTAGAAATCGTACTGTGTCATGTCAGCTTTGATGAATAAAATTTGTACTTGATGGCCTACCATGTAATTGAGTAATTGAAGTAAGGCTTCGGAATGGAACAATAGCAATCTGTTTAATATATAATAAGAATTGTTATTATATTATTTATTTCAGTAATATGAAAGTAATTATGTAATATGGAGAACACACCAAGAACATATTTACCAATATAGGCACAATGAACGTTAGTGCAGTTTATCGCAAAGCTTTTCTCATTGGTAACGGTGTACGTTTAAGGATATGTTTCAAATATAGGGAATGCATTTAATTTAAGACTTATCTAAAACAATAAAACATTGTTGCAAAATATTATTGATGTGTTTTCTTGGTAACATCTCTACTGAAAGAAATAAATGCCATCAATATCATTTTTCGTTTTAAAGATGGACACCCACTCGACCTTGACCCTGATCCCGGAGAATTGGAATCAAGCAACTCCGGCCAATACAATGAAAAGGGATGAACCGGATGATTGCAGTTTTTTAATTAAGTTTAAAGTTCTTGGAATAAAATTTACCGACAGACAAGAAATTTTGCCCTCAAAAACTGCAGTATATCTCATTCCACAAAATGAGGACAACTTTAAAATAGTTTCATGATATATAGAAGTATAGCATAAGTATGTAAGACCACTCAACTAAACTTTCAACTTTTTGACATTGTTAATGTTTCTCATAATTGTTCCTTTAGGTAATCCTCATTCAGGAATGTTGTTAAATAGGTCAAAACAATTTAATGTGATTTTTTGCTGTTATGATGTTCTACAACAAATTAGAGTCTCACTGAGTAAATTATATAGACATTAACTTTTATCATAATCTCCTTATTTTATTGATACTGAATTTCAATGCTAGACTGTGTGTCCATAAATTATCAGGTTAAAAAGATCCAGGCACTACATGTATCATGCACTGAAACTTTGAAAAATCCTTTTCAAAATCAATGCTTATTACGGATACTGAAAGTCAACAGAGACAACAATAATCTTCTTTACCCTGTTGAAAAGTAGCATAATTTCTTTTGCCTGTCATTTTATACAATGCATAGAGCTAGATGTAAGTATACGTGCCTCTGTATATGTTATAATCAGAGGCTGGCGTCTATAGATCAGGCTTTCTCTTTTTAGGTTTAAGGCTTTTCTGTTTCTTATATTTAATTCATATTGGTTAAGTGAGATATTTCTTGATTATTTGATATTGTATAGTAGTGGTGTCATGATATACCACCTCCCAATATGATACGTATCACGTAGGGTGACGATACATATTTTTCATTTAAATTGTGGAAGAGACTCTGTTTATAGCTTAAAGTGTTAACAAGTCACTAACAACTACAAATCGAGGTGCATATCTGAAAAACACTTCTATCTTAAATAAAGAAATAAAATAAATAAACATTACTTTCTAAATGAAATAAGATAAATCGAAAGAGATGTTGTCACATGTTGACATCAAGATGATAGAAGTCTCAATTAAACAATACCAAGAGGAGTTTTTATATTGTAAAATTAATGTATCAATACAATTCATGTAAAAAAAAATTAATTCACTCAGACACAAGTAAAAAATGAATTGATTCATCGATACGTTTGTGTATCGTGACACCGTTATTATTCAGTTTCAGAGTTTTGATAATACATTATTTAACACATTTGATCAAATATTAAATTAAGGCTTGTTCCATTGGGTGCAATGTTTTTTTCCCACATTCTTTCACAAACTTCAATGGTTTGTTGTAAGAAATGTTTACTTTGCTTAAACATCTCTCATTTTCATTGCTTCCAATTGTTTTAATTACTTCTGTAAAACTTTCAAAACAGTTGACCAGAATTAACTAGCAAGACTGTTTCAATGACTTGAACTTATCAAATAGATATTTTATTAATTAAGTTGGGTATATTTTCATACATATTATTATATATGGTAAATTAATATTTTCTTAACAATTATATTTCTGAAAGTAACATTATCTTTACAGTATATACAGTATTTTTGTGTGATATTTTTAACTGTCCAGACTATGAAGTCCTGAAACATGCAATGCTGTTGACCAGCTTTGATATGGATTTGCCTTGCCATGATGAGGCCTTGTCTTCATCAAGATGGATATTTTCATACATATTGTAATAATATATTTTCTTGAAAGGATATTTTGATAGGATCTTCTATTGGATATTGATATATAATATTGTGTGATGTATTTAAATTATCCAGGTTATAGTCATCATCTTAACCAAGTCAAGAACATACTTATGGTTGACATTAGATGAACTGTCAGCAAATACACTTGTGAGGTCATGATAAATAGATGGTTAAATATGATGTCCCTATAGGTACAAGAGTTTGGAGAAAGGGTATTATCATGATATTGAGATTATACAATTGTTATTCAATATCTAATAATTTTCTTTCTTCAGGTTTCAATTCAATTGACTATTGAAGTGTTTTTATTTAAGAAATATATGTTATTGCTTACTTGCATTTATGCATTTCTTTAGGAAGATTGTATTAGGGTAAATTTGGAATTGCTCATCCCTATCAGTTGTTGTGAAATGACTTTACATGTTCATCTACAAAGGTCACAAGTTATGAAATCAGTATAAAGATCTGTATGAACTTGATAAACTGAAAAGAATTTGTATGAATCATCTTTTGATTCTTAATATATCCCCTTGGAATTCAATTTACATGTTTACATTCAAGGTCAAAGTTCAAGGTCGCTAAAAAAAATGCTGATCCAAATTGTGGGAAAGTTACCCTAATAATAATCATGACATCTAAATGTTACTTGTTTTTAGTGCTACATCTTGACTTTGCTGTTCAATTGTCTTGTTGTATATCATAAAACAATTTCCAATTTTATTGTGGCTGTGAATAATGCAGAACTTGGGAAAGCAAAACCCTAATCTTTTACGCAGTTTTGTGTGTAACATAATTTAAAGTGATTTTTCTATTTTATATGAAAAACATGTTCTTAACATGTATGCATAAACATTTCTTATAATGTTTATTCAATAATATTTGTTGTTTTTCTAAAACCTTGTACACTGAAAATAAAACTCTCTTCATGAAGAATATTAATTTTGACAATGCTTCTTAAATGATCTATTCCATGACTAGTGTATTGCTTCTTTTCATATTCAGTTGACAAAGAATTCTGACTTTTTAATAGATGTACAGTGTATATAAGATCTTTTATATTTATCATTTGTTAGAATTTCAACCTTATCAAGTAACCCTCTTGAGTCGACATACTTGGTTTATACTTTTTTGATATTTATACAAGTTTTTAATGAATAATTACATAATTATCTATGCATAATTATCTATGCATAATTATTACACTATTTTATATGAAATGATTTGATAAAATATTGTTAATTGAGGAAAAAAATCAACAACATTGGTATGAGTTGAGTTTGACGCTTCAACTATTGTGTCAAATCTTCTTGAACCTGTGGAAGGGCCAGTAAGCTTAAGATACTCTATTCTAACTTCTTTTATAGTTTTTTTTTCTGTCAATACCATTCTCATTTTGTACAAATTTAATAAAAAAAACCCTTCAAATCGTTAGTCTATTTGTTTTACTTTTTTCAAGTAATGCTCGATGAATGTTATAGCTTCAAACTGACAGAAGCGCTCGTAAATGGCTCTGGTGATTTGTAACTGACCAAAAAGTCATTATCCATGTAAGAATTAACATTGAAGGTCAAATCTTTTCATATAATACCATATGAATATGATTATATATAATTCTAAATATGAGTACGGATGTAATCTGATAAAAATGTTTTCTTTATACAAGCAACAGACATCAGAGCTATTGTTTCAACAACTGGCAGAATGTTCTCAGTTCATTCGTATTTTCATATCAAAATTGATCGAAATCAGATACTAGTAATTGGTTAAGAATTTATGAGCCTGTTGGAACTTTTTACGCTTTTCTTACAATTAAAGGCACTAGCGCACACTACTATTTCGTATTTACAACGAATGCACAGAAAATGCTTATCTGTGGAGATTACTAACGATCTGCACTCAAGTATTCTTCCTCTCGAGTTATTTTACACATATGTACAAGGACGTAATGGTGATTATAGAAGAACGTAAATATGATATTCAAGGTTACATTAAAACCGCATGAACAACGATATCAGAATTATTAACAATTTTACTAAACGGTAGCCACTATCTATAACAATGTTTGTACTACATTTTAAAAATCGGTTATAAGTTAAGATATCTTAAATAAACAATAGTCCATCCTTTATTATCAGTTCAGAATTAAGGTACTTTCAATAGCTGCACACATTACTAGTTCAGCCGTTTTCAACTGTCCATATTTTTTTCCACTTTGTGCGCAGCTGACCATAGATTTTATTAATGCCATAATACTTGCGCATTTGAATTTCGTAAGATGATAACTTGGTATTGATTTTAAGAGCATTCAAAGAAAACTACATGTCATTTTATGAGAGGGTAATTGCAAGTAGCTAGTATTAGTGTAGTAGGGGTCATAATGTTAAAATGCAATTTTGAATTTATGCTTACCTGGCCTTTATCCTCTGAAAGGAGGAACGGGGGCCATCTCACAAAACTATTGTCAAAAGACCCAAAACAACCTGAAACCACCCCGAAAAAGGGAGTTTGCGTTTTTCCTCAACGCCCATGGCGTTTATATTTCTCAGGTTAACTGCAGCCCCGGCGCCTATTTATGACCGATCTCTATATAGTGTTTGTAAGATTTATCATCCCAATTTCAAAGTTAAAAAATGCAAACATGAGAAACTCATTTATTTATATTAAATGTCCTGTTTTGGGTGAAAACTTCTGTGATAGCATGTCGTGCAATTCATATTTCCGGTAAGGGGAGATTCGCTTAAGTATCAAAATCAATAAGTGATATTATCTCCCGGCTTGTATTCGAACAATTTTAGAACTCTACGTTTCGGTCCGTTTGTATGTTTTAATCGATTCCGGAGAATAACAAAGACAGAATTATGACACGGAATCTTCAAATTTAGTTCTGATGTTACCTATGTCTTCTTGTGCCTCTTTGGCATAGAAGTCATAATTTAAAAAAAATTTTGTCAAAAGGAAAAGAACCTGGTTCGTTCAAGGAGCATTACTTAAAAATTTTATGACATGACAACTTCAAATCGATTATGGAAGCAACCTATTTGGTGGGGGTCAAATCTTCTGAATGCTAAAATATCGTTTTCTAATCCTTTACCAAATGATCGTCATTAATTCAATTATTGATTGGTTGTACATAAATTAAACCTGCTTGATGTTATGGAAAGCTCTTTGGCTTGGTTTAAGAGTTGTACTGTCGCACTAATTTACATTCAAATGTGTTCCGTAGTAGTTTTCATGTTTAATCACTGTAGCCCACTCAAGTAATGTACACTTATATATAAATTGCGACCGTAGAATGAAGCAGTAGAACGCTGATCGATCGCTCCATTTTTATATAAAAATTGGTGTGGTCGATTTTCTGATGTTTTGTTTCTGAGACTGTCATCCAAGTAATCTCAAGAATTTCTTTTTGTGTTTAGCGACATAACGACATAAGTAACTTGGGAAGCAGAAGTAAATCCGTCTCGTGTCATCACATTCAGCAGCTCGCGCTAATCTAGAGGGTAGATGTTTTTGCAAACATAATTGGATGAACTTTTCCGTTTTATGAGAATGACAAATATGGCAATATTTCATGACAAATTAATTTTGTACAAGATACATATCGAGGCACTAGTGTCGATTTAGATCGTATTGATAGATTGGAAAGTATGGTGACTGGAGGTTTCATTGATTAGATACCTCACCAGGGTTTATACCTTTGATATAGAGTGCATACGGGGACAAGCATCGGATTTAAAAGGCAAGGGAGTTATTTATTTTGACGAGGAAAGAATTCAGCATATTGTTCAAACGTTACAAGAAAGTAGTGCGACATCCCTTTTTAGCTCGTAAACTCCGATGAGCGTGTATCATGACCAATCATATGTAACTTTGAAAAACAGTAGAAGAAAGGGTTTAGATGTACACCTGTCTCATACCTGACACGGTGATTAGATATGGGCAATAAGTATATATTTGCCTCCAATAGCTGTAGCATACTACAAATATACACAGACGTTAGCATGCGTAATCCGGCTGTGGCGTTGATAAATAACAAGGGCGATTAAAAAATCATATCTAGAATAACCAATCCAAACGGCATTCAGCAGAAGACATCGGACTTATACGCACTAGTGCACGCCAATATTTCGTAAACACAACGAATGCACAGATACTGCATATCTCTCGATATTTTTCACTATCCTCACTCAAGTAATCTACCTCGTAAGTTATTTAACAAATATTTACGTATTCAGGTAGTAAAGTAGATTTTTAAAAACCGGAAGTATTTAATGTTACGTTACATTAAATCCGCATGAACTTCGATATCGGAAATATTAAGATTTTGCTCATAACCAGAAAAGCGGAAACGGCAGCCGCTTTGGTCAGTCTAATAACAATGCTAATACTGTGTTATTAAATCGGTTAATTTACATCATTGCTTTCATAAAACATATTTCATGATTTGTTCTCAGTTCAGATTTTAGGCAAATTCAAAAGCTGCACACAATACTAGTTCAGCCGTTTCCAAGTGTCAATAATTTATCCGTTTTGTGCACAGCTAACCATAGATTTTTATATGTCCAAGCCGACAGCGGCTGTCTTAACGTTTCCATTGTTGATTGCAGGTAAATTGTAAAGAATGTTTCGTATTTTATTGCATCGATAGAAAGTTTAAGTGAATGCATAAGTCCTCGTAAACCTTTAAAGATCGACTGAAATGACCCATGGCAACTTTCGTGATTCATAAAATACGTATTCTAATATGCCAGTAACTTGAGTTTAAATTTTCGAAATCGGCCTATAAACAACTTTAATACGGCTTTTTCCAATCACCAGCTAATTAGCACCAGTGAACAGAACTAAACTGGCCCGTGGTCACTGAGGCGTGTCCAGCCGCGTGTCCTGTCGCGTGACGTGCTAGTCGGCGGAAGTATAACTTCCTTAATGAAAAGACAACAGGAAATCTCATATTCTAAACAACTGTTAAAACATATCTAAAGTCATCCAAGCAACTCAAACCTCCGATGAATTGATGTTAAATATATCTTTAATTATTTGTATTGTTCCAAGCGAAAGACAGTGTTTAAATGCGATGCTATGCGCACTATTCCATAGCATGTGTACATAAATTACGACGTCTGCCAAATGTTGTCACAACAATCAATACCTTTTGAATTTTAACGCCTTGGACCCACCAAGCGGAATATATGTCCTGTCATAATGGCGTAATCTTGGCATTCGACTGCTACTTAGTTTATTGTCACGGAGTCCAGTCATTTTGAACCAATGAACTTGTAGAATATATATTCAACCAATAAATTAAGAGATGGAGATTTGGCTCATGCACTTCTACGGACGATGACACACATTTAAAAAAGTACATCGTGAATAACAGGTACCAACATTCTTTAGGATTACATAGGATGTTTCTAACGCTTGCGCCAGGTATGTTTTCATGTCATTTATTGTTAAATTCGAAGACAGAGATATTGCAACACGGTGTGAGATGTTATACTAGCTAACAATATAATATATGTTAGTTAGTAACAAGTTGTCATAAAGTGAAGTGAAACAAACAAAATGTTCTACAGTAAACATTAAAAAAGTTTTTACATTCTCTCCCGTTTATTACAAAAACCTTCATTTCTTTCGAGACAATTTAGAACTTCATATCGATAATAAATGTTGTAACACTACGTGATATCCCATAGTAATGGATCCCTCACCGACCAAGTTCTCAACCTTTTTGATATAAAGCCACCAAAGAAAACCTCGTCCAAGGATTGTCACAGTCCAATCAAAATGGAGTTGACGACTAAGAAGGAAAGTTGATATCATGAAGCAGTTACATATCGTATTTTGGAATTCTTTCGGTCATGCTATTACCTCTATTTTGCTGTTGAATTAGCTTAAAAATACAGAGAAAATCATAGGGCTGGACTTTCAGCTGACGACTAGCACGTCACACACTGGGCGTGGCTTCGAGTCATGCCAGGCTCATTAGGCGGTTATCCAAAACAGGGGTATAAAAGGTCTCCTAGTAGTCGAATTAAAGCGTATATTTTCTCATTTTTTGGCTCTATTGATTCTTATAAGTGAAGCGACTACAGATAGTAATTTGTAATAATCACAATTATGCGTTAAGTCTCCTCTTTAAATAGCCAATTTAAACCGTAAAAGCGCGCACAAGTGCCTTTAAACATATATTTAGATTTCAATAGGAATCGCAAGTAGTTTTAAATAGAAATTTTTCTTATCTCCTCTCAATAATTGCGTAACAGTTTTGCAAGCATTCGTTCAAGCAAGCAGTTTGTTCTTTGACGTCACTGAAATGGCACCGTCTGGACCCGGAACAAAATGTCAAACGACAGAAGTCTAGTGAAACTACTGTCGGCGTTGTCGTTTGAGTTGTCTTCTCTCCCAGGACTGATCTTCTGGACGGAATTAGAATTCCGGAAGTTTGAAAGATAGACCTTTCCGGAAGTAATCCTCGCACGTGCTCGTTGATCTCGAACTTTGGACTAATCCTCATGGAATCCGAAATGGCCATCAGCGTAATCATCGCAAACAGTTGAAACCATCGACCATTCTGTAAAATATAAAGAAGATAAAAGATCTATCCTGCCTTGTATTTAAAGAGTAAGCAACACATATATTAAATAGATACAGTGATCTCACGAAAACGAAAAAAATAATTATACAAAATTGCAAGACAATAATCTTCAGCTGATCTGGCACAGGCTTGTGGCATGACGTCCGGCGTGTGTCTGAACGCCCGTAAAACGTTATTCCGACCTCCTCTTTAGAATCATTGACTATAGAAATCTCAGATTTCGTGAACAGAGTATGTTGTCAAAAATGTCACCTATTGTGTTTCCTTCTAGCTAAGCTACCTGTATTTCTGCATGTAATCAATTGCTTGTACCTTCGACTTGATTTCTATGTATACAACCTCGTCTTTATCGTCATTTCTAAAATGTTACTCAATTGCGTGAATGATTAGCGCTACTAGCAGAATACAACTGCGTGTTTGGTCAAATACAATGTATACTCCTAATTGCAGATGTAAATATTTAACACCAGAAACCTAATCAATCGAGACCAATTAGGTAAAGACAAAAAACTCAGGTTCTTTTTTTGGATTGAATAACCGCTTTCTGAAATAAACGATATACTATGAAATATGTTCCTTATGGATTTCCGGTTGGAAGACAGTGTTTTAACACTTATGTTTACACATATCCCTGCACATACAGGTCATGCAATGAAAACGCAATTTTCTTGTGTATCGTGAGACTTACATTAAACTCACATTAGATGACTAGCACGAGATGCAAGCCAAGATTTTATTTATTGGGCGGGGCAGGAGAGCGTATGGAGCGAAATTTGACGAGGATCACATTTAAAAGAGTAGTGTGACACACTAAATAAACCTCTTTTTGCATGTTTATATGGTCATTATGACGGTAGGGCGTGTCAAAATGGATTAAGATTTCAGATATAAAGTTACAGTTCTATTGACTTCTTGAAATCAGTTCCTTTGCTTGATGTGCGTATGTATGTATGTATGCATGCATGTGTGTGTATCATATATATCTGTGTGTGTGTATTGTGTGTACGTATGTAACTATGTGTGTATAAACTCAACATATTTTTGAAAGGGTTTTAAAGCAAGATGATTTACAACTATATAAGATATATCAAAGATATATCAACTGGTTTTCATTCGCAACTGAAATAACCCAATATCTGGTTTTGAAGAAGTGGAACGCTTCTAAAGTTTCAGTCTGAAAATTTCAATGTATATATCATTTTTAACCCATAGCAAATTAATACTTATGCTATGCAAAATTCTAGATGCGTAACATTGGAATGCGATAATGCTTCGGCTGTTAAATCCGTTTAAGTGAGATTTTAGTACAATTTCTGCAATCCGAAAGGTAGATTGTCTAGACTGCGTCTTGTGATTCATAAAACAGAACATACCCTTTGGCGATCGATTTATTATATCACCTGTTTCCTCCGAATATTTCTTAGAGTAAAAGGATAGCTTGAATATTTATTTTATAGAATTTATCTATGTGTAAATATTTTCGGCTTTGCTACAGAACTTTATTTTGTTTTGATTATCACCATAAGATTTGTCACGCAACTCTTTGCTTGGTATTATTTGTGAAACGTTTGCTATTTGGAAAGACGAAATATGAATCCTTGCTTACCTTGTACTTCATCTCGAAGCGGCAATACTTATAAACTCTCTCAGCGATACATATGATGCTCTGCTCTTAAGGGAATGTTGATGAAGCTTCATATGGATATTTATACAGTCGCCAAGACGTAAACAAATACCGTCAAAACAAAATGGGAACGTCAGTCCGGGAGCAGCATCGCTCAATCTCTCAGCCAATCGGTAGACACTACTCTGAGATTTCATCCAATCAGGTTGTATCTTACGCTGAAGCGCCCAGTTCCGTCATCTTTATTAATGACTTTTCTGACACTATATATGGAGTCGCAATTCTTCATCACTATCGTCAATAGATTTTTCGCTTTGATTAAAAGATAAAATAAAATCATGTTCTTCTAGTCTTGTTCACTAATAACTAATATGGTCTATGTGATTCGTAAGCGGGAGCAAGCACGTAAGGTGTTTTGTTGGTGAGACTGCCCCCGCAAGACTCCTTCATACCCTCTCTCTAAAAATGTCTGGATACGCCACTGATTCTACTGGTATGATTAGGTTTCATAACTATCATTTTAGATGTTAATTCAAATTGAAATAAGTTAATATTATTTGCAAAACATCCACATTGTATATGTTTACGTACTGAAACTATACCGAGTGGACAAGGAGTGGACATTGGTGCATGCAGGAACATGATAAGGTGGGTGTGGGGGTGTTGGTTCATCTTTCCAAATCTCAATTTATCTTATATTGGTTCATCCCTCCCTGATAAGATGTCAAATCCCAATTCAAGTTAACATTCAGAAAATTCCTCTTGACCGTTGTCGCCCTATCCGCTTTGATTGTTTGTAAATAGAGGCTGTTGTTTATGCTTCACACATTGGGGTACACGTTGGTTGTGCACTTTTCATCTTCCAGAAAATTACTCCTCTATCTTTCTAGATGTTCACACTGAACAAGGGAGGGATCTGTTGTGCACACTTCGTACGCGCAGCGCAATTTCATATTCAGGATAATGACTCGATCCGTATCATTCTCTAGGCCCTGCTTAAATAATGTTTCCATTAGAACCATAGAAGAGTATATACGTTTATGAATCTAACACTACAAATTGCACATTTTAGGATCCAATATTTTGGGTAACATTTGTAGTGTGTCATGTATAGAATCAATATGCTCCTGGCAAAGTGACTCTCACTGATTCAATTATGTTTCATTTGAAATAGAAAAAATATCTAAGAGTCTGTCCTCGACAGTGAGGAGATAGAGCTTAACGGAATGACAAGCGTCTGTCTTGTACACTTGTAAAATTCTTGAACGTGCTGCAAGTTAAGACGTGCTAAATACGCACTGTCCATTGTTGGTAATGTTCTTCATCTCTTTCAGATGTAGACTTCACATTACACAATTAAATGAATTAAATCAAGAAAATGATTTTAGATTTTCATATATTTACAACATATTATCGCATAAAAAATACAAACGTAATTAAGAGTACAAAAAATACAAAATAGAAAACAATATCATAGTCAAAGGAATTATTTACAAAACATAATACTTGTTAATACAATTTCGATGGATAAGAAATATTTCTCGCTCATATGCTCATAAACAATCAGGGCGCGTTTTATCATTATGAGTCCTAGCGTTCAACGAAAGGGGTAATATGAGATATGACAAGCTGTATCAAACAGCATACAATGTTTATGAAGGTAGATATGAAGGTATATGGTATTTGCCACAAATACGGTAACGTCCCCGCCACTATAATGAAAGGATACAACTACTCCCGTTTATAACTTGGCCCTTTTTGTCGAGTTCCTACAAGAAGTGCTAAAATGATGTTTCAAAAGTGTCACCCTAACGGAACTGTCATCAACTTGGAGACCGTTTGAATGAGGTGGATGTTATTGATGTTGTATAATCCCCACAGTAGGCTGTCACTACTTATATTGAAGATTGGTGGAATCGTAAATAAAATATCGCGTTGACAAGAATCAAGACGTACGAACGCACGGACGCCGCTGAACACAATGAATACCGTTCCGTAGTGCGACGGGGGACAACGACGTCTTAATCAAAGACATGCGACGTTTCACAAGAACACAAGAATCTTCTCTGCTTAAGAACGACGTCTCAAAACGTCGCATGTCAAGTCTTAATCCATGAATAAACTATATCTTTAATTTTCGTCATTTCAACGTCATTTTCATAAGCGTTCAAACAAGCAAAATACAAATTTATGTCACAATGTAAATTTAACTACAAATGCCATTAGTGTTTAACAGGTATCAATATAATGTAATTTTGTTTTTAATTTTAGAGAAAATTTAATTACACATTTTGCTTTGGACAAAAACTGAGGCACAGAAGCCTGACATTTAGGATTTTCATGATTTAGAAATGCATAAAATTCATATCAAACGACAATACTTCGATGTTTTATTTTCCAATTCGACCTATAGGCGGAATGTAGACATTGACGCCATTCTGACATAGTGATGTGTGATGTGTGCTGAGCATATCCGTCAGGAAGGAACGCGTGCTGTCTGTGTGATGGCTGTATATGCATCATTTGATAAGATCACGGCCCGTAAGATTTGTAGTACTGGAGGGATATAGTGAGGGAGAGGTCACGTGATCTACTCATCGATTGAAGAAAACAATATATCATGAACTGTTTTAGCAGCATTAAGTTGGTAGTCAAAAGAAGACACGACATCAATTATACAGCAGGAACAAAGAAAATACAGCTAGACTAAATGTTAGGAAGAGTTGAACGTTTCTTGTCAAAAGTGTTTGTGGAACTATATCAGATAAACTGAAAAGACAAGTCATATCAAGTAGCCATTATGAGTTAATACTGTCTGAGGGACATTATAAAGGTTATTAGTAAAAAATGGCACGGTATACAGGCCTACGTCGTATTACAGCTATCCTGTAAGAAAGATTACCTTAAAGATTTGTCCTATGCAATAGTATGTGTTTACTTTACGTTAAAACGACCAGTTGTAAGCACAAATCACTATAACGGACAAAGATTTGCAACTTCTTCCAGGGGAACTCCCCACGCAAGTCATATCCCGCGCAAGTCTCCGTAACTGACTACTCTAAGCCTTCCATACTTTCGTCACTTCTCTTTAGGCTACTGTGACTGATCTTGAAAGCCGAGTGAATGAGATATTGTAATGTAAACCATTAGCGGCTGTGGACGATGAGAAATCGCATGAAGCTACTGGTTATCGGAAGTGACGTTGCAGCAATTAAACCATAAATTTTGTCGCAGGGCAGTAAGGCTTGTATGAAGTAATGATGGAGACTAGCGCGAGTTATGTTTTGCTTAAGGACTGACGTTTACATTAACGTAACCGTTAATAGGATTAGGTATTTAGATATTCTTATATTCTTAATATTCTTAATATTCTTAATGCAAATGTTTGATGTTTTTTATCTTATCACTTGATAACCATCTTGGTGTCACTGTTTGCGTCAGGCTCATCTCTATATGGCGTTACTAACTCCATCGGCGTTCCTTCTTCTCGAAGGTCTCCATTTTTACCATTTATTGTAAACACACCATTGTTCTTGTAGTGGCGATACCTATACTGTCTCCTTATCACCATGCAAATTCTCTTTCTAAATTTTATAAACAACGCACATGTTATTAGAACAAAACTCGAGATAGCTGCAGCAATAGCGGCAACCTTGACCCGGCTGAGAGCGTCATGTGCTAAAGATTTCCTAGCTGTACAGACGAACTTTGACACGGGAAGAGAAACAATGGCCTTCCCAGTAAAATAAGATGGTTCTACGCATGTCAGATTTTGAGCAAACTCCCTCGTTTTTGCATCAGCCGCATTTGGGAGCGTTTCAGCAATCCAAAGAATTTTACAATCACAGAACAGGTTGTTGTATCTCAAGTCCACGGTGACATTCGTGTGCCACTCGGCGATGCTTGGGAAGAACGTTCTGATGGAGTTGTGACTCAAGTCTATGTATTTAAGAGTCTCTGCAGATGGGAAAGCCGTTTGTCCAATGTACACAAGGGCTTTGTTGTCTCTGATTATCAACTCTTCCAACTTGAACATGAACTGAAACGTACCATTTTCAATTCTTGTGAGATACTCTGAAGACGTAATAGTTAACATCCGTAAGCTCATAAGCTCGCTGAAAGACGCCCGCTTCAAGGACGTGAAGTTATTCTTACTGATGTCAAGTATTTCCAGTCCAGTCAGATATGAAAATGCTTTTACTGGAACCTCGTCGAGGTCACCTCCCTTCAAGCTGAGGACCTTCAGGGGAGGTCCGACCCCTGCAAAGGTCAAAGGGTCAATGGTTTCAATGTGATTTCCGTTTAAACTAAGGTACCTCAAACTGGAAAGACCTGAGAAAGCAAGCTGCTGAAGGGATTTGATGTTGTTATCGTCCAGGATCAAAGTCTGTAGAGTCGAGAGTATTGAGAAGGCTTTGGTCGGGAACTCGTGAAGGAAGTTGTGGGTCATGTTGAGGACCTTCAGAGCCCTAAGTCCCCTAAATGCTCTATCACTTATGGAGGAGATGTTGTTCTTCATCAGATCTAGCTGCTGGACCTTCTCCAAGTCCTGGAAAGAGTGATCAGGCAGGTCCTTCAGCATGTTGTATCCTAGATCCAGATTCTCCAAACTTCTCAAGCCTTGGAAAGTATCATTGACAAGCTGAGAAAGGAAGTTCCTCCTGAGAATAAGAGTCTGAAGTCTACCAGCACCACTGAACGCACCGCCTCGGATGCTGCTGATATTGTTAATGGACAGATCTAACTTCTCAAGAACAGGAAACGCCTGTAGTTCATCCTTAATATGTTTTATGCGATTTCCGGACATCAATATCACTGTGATGTTTTCCGCCAATGGGATGTTTGTAGGAAGTGACGTCAGGTTGCTATGACGACAGTTTAGACTGCTTCCGGTACAGATGCAGCCATGAGGACATACAGGTGTGCCCCAGGTGAGAGGAACAAAGATTGCCCCGATCATGAGGAAGCAGATCATGCCCTGCCAGGACCCCATGGTGACGGGATTGCTGGGCCGCAATGTCATCTGAAAAAAGAGATATAAACATAAATGATAACATTAATGGTTATCCGTACATAACTAAACAGGCCCACTAACCTAAACTGGAGTGTATTTTTACATATATCAAGGTACGGATCTTCCGAGACTCTTCTCGCTTCAAATGCATGGGCATCTTCATGCGATGCCTGCATGAAATTAATAATTTCATTATGGATAGAATTGCAAACTTTGTAGATGCTATAGCGAATTCAATTCAATTTCCATTTGCTAACTGGCAACTCATTTAGATAGAAATTTATAATGCAAGTAATTATGCATCTGAGTCATCATGAACACCTGTCACAGTGTTTGTCTCTTGCATTGTATTGTATAGTGTGGTTTATGTGAGTTATGCGAGTTGTTCAAGTTCTTTGTGTCAATCATTATGAACTAGTTGTAGGATAAACCATCGTGGACGTTAGCTTATAATTTTAAACGGTCACCAGTTGTCGTTTTTGTGTCTCTAGTGTTATAATGCAGTGGGTGACTCATATGAATAATGCGGTTTGTTTTACTGGTAACGAAAAAGTTTATATGTATTAAAGAAATATGAAAAATCTTTTCGAAAACAGCTATTGATACCAGAGAGGAAACTCCAAACCAGAATATTTATGATTGGATATATGAAAATATGTATCCTTTAATGGTTCGATAACTTGAATTTTTTTAGTAAATACCAGCTTCCAATCGGCGAGTTTAACGCCGCGGTGACAATGAAACTCCTCTAGCACATGCACTGGTGTAGGAAATGCAGAATTTATCAGTACAGAAATATGTCTATATTGAAAATAACGAAAACATCATATTTAAATGATTCAATGTCTATTTCACGTCAGCAACTACAACTTTAACTAATAAACGATACATCGTCAATGAACTACTAGCATACGACCCCTACTATTGTTAATGTCAGTTACCTCAGCTACACCGCTATCACCTTAGAAGTAGACTACTAGTATACGGCCCCTTACTATTGTTAATGTCAGTTACCTTAGCTACACCGCTATCACCTTAGAAGTAGACTACTAGTATACGGCCCCTTACTATTGTTAATGTCAGTTACCTCAGCTACACCGCTATCACCTTAGAAGTAGACTACTAGTATACGGCCCCTTACTATTGTTAATGTCAGTTACCTCAGCTACACCGCTATCACCTTAGAAGTAGACTACTAGTATACGGCCCCTTACTATTGTTAATGTCAGTTACCTCAGCTACACCGCTATCACCTTAGAAGTAGACTACTAGTATACGACCCCTTACTATTGTTAATGTCAGTTACCTCAGCTACACCGCTATCACCTTAGAAGTAGACTACTAGTATACGGCCCCTTACTATTGTTAATGTCAGTTACCTCAGCTACACCGCTATCACCTTAGAAGTAGACTACTAGTATACGGCCCCTTACTATTGTTAATGTCAGTTACCTCAGCTTTACCGCTATCACCTTAGAAGTAGACTACTAGTATACGACCCCTTACTATTGTTAATGTCAGTTACCTCAGCTACACCGCTATCACCTTAGAAGTAGACTACTAGTATACGGCCCCTTACTATTGTTAATGTCAGTTACCTTAGCTATACCGCTATCACCTTAGAAGTAGACTACTAGTATACGACCCCTTACTATTGTTAATGTCAGTTACCTCAGCTACACCGCTATCACCTTAGAAGTAGACTACTAGTATACGACCCCTTACTATTGTTAATGTCAGTTACCTTAGCTATACCGCTATCACCTTAGAAGTAGACTACTAGTATACGACCCCTACTATTGTTAATGTCAGTTACCTCAGCTACACCGCTATCACCTTAGAAGTAGACTACTAGTATACGGCCCCTTACTATTGTTAATGTCAGTTACCTTAGCTACACCGCTATCACCTTAGAAGTAGACTACTAGTATACGGCCCCTTACTATTGTTAATGTCAGTTACCTCAGCTACACCGCTATCACCTTAGAAGTAGACTACTAGTATACGGCCCCTTACTATTGTTAATGTCAGTTACCTCAGCTATACCGCTATCACCTTAGAAGTAGACTACTAGTATACGGCCCCTTACTATTGTTAATGTCAGTTACCTCAGCTACACCGCTATCACCTTAGAAGTAGACTACTAGTATACGACCCCTTACTATTGTTAATGTCAGTTACCTCAGCTATACCGCTATCACCTTAGAAGTAGACTACTAGTATACGACCCCTTACTATTGTTAATGTCAGTTACCTTAGCTATACCGCTATCACCTTAGAAGTAGACTACTAGTATACGACCCCTTACTATTGTTAATGTCAGTTACCTTAGCTATACCGCTATCACCTTAGAAGTAGACTACTAGTATACGGCCCCTTACTATTGTTAATGTCAGTTACCTTAGCTATACCGCTATCACCTTAGAAGTAGACTACTAGTATACGGCCCCTTACTATTGTTAATGTCAGTTACCTTAGCTATACCGCTATCACCTTAGAAGTAGACTACTAGTATACGGCCCCTTACTATTGTTAATGTCAGTTACCTTAGCTATACCGCTATCACCTTAGAAGTAGACTACTGGTATACGACCCCTTACTATTGTTAATGTCAGTTACCTTAGCTATACCGCTATCACCTTAGAAGTAGACTACTAGTATACGACCCCTACTATTGTTAATGTCAGTTACCTTAGCTACACCGCTATCACCTTAGAAGTAGACTACTAGTATACGACCCCTTACTATTGTTAATGTCAGTTACCTTAGCTATACCGCTATCCCCTTAGAAGTAGACTACTAGTATACGGCCCCTTACTATTGTTAATGTCAGTTACCTCAGCTATACCGCTATCACATTAGAAGTAGACTACTAGTATACGACCCCTTACTATTATTAATGTCAGTTACCTTAGCTATACCGCTATCACCTTAGAAGTAGACTACTAGTATACGGCCCCTTACTATTGTTAATGTCAGTTACCTCAGCTATACCGCTATCACCTTAGAAGTAGACTACTAGTATACGACCCCTTACTATTGTTAATGTCAGTTACCTTAGCTATACCGCTATCCCCTTAGAAGTAGACTACTAGTATACGGCCCCTTACTATTGTTAATGTCAGTTACCTCAGCTATACCGCTATCACCTTAGAAGTAGACTACTAGTATACGACCCCTTACTATTGTTAATGTCAGTTACCTTAGCTATACCGCTATCACCTTAGAAGTAGACTACTAGTATACGGCCCCTTACTATTGTTAATGTCAGATACCTTAGCTATACCGCTATCACCTTAGAAGTAGACTACTAGTATACGACCTCTACTATTGCTAGTATAACAGTATAGCTGAGGTAACTGACATTAACAATCAACGTTCTGTTAAAGATGAACCTTGAAACAGATCAACGCTGCACAATCAACGAGTGCAACAGCATACAAAACTACATAATCATTTAACTTTGTTTTGCTAAACTCCTATGTTATATTAATGTATGATAATTATTTTCCTTATATAATGTAAACTTTTACATGAAATGGCCAAAAGCAATGAGACTTCTGCGTCGACATATGGAGAGACGATTACAACTTTGCCTGACAAACGGTCGATTGTTGTGGTAGCCCGATTAATTTGTCTTTATCTTTTAATAGGCATATAAATCAAGGAAAGAAAACAAAGATGAGAAACGATCGAGGGAAAGATAGCAAAGTGCATGTTACTCCTATTTTCATCTTTCAAACTTGTGTATAAGTGAACAGTGAAAAAGCAAATACACCATCATGCCATTGTTATATCCATGCATCTTCTTTTTAATTCGGTCATTGTTATGTCAAGTATTGTAAAAAGCCATAAAGCGGATTGTACAACTGAATATAGAAGGACAGAAGATTCACACAGGACGCTAGGTACATGTGCGAACAACCGTGTCAAATACACATTGATTATAAGATAATAATATACAAAGACCTGCCTTATTGTTCGCTTACGGGTATTTAAAAAACTATCGCTCCAAGTAATACACGCATATTTGACATTAGGAAAACTCTTTTGTTCCCAGTGCAAACACACTCCTAGAATCGTGTTTGGTGCAAAGCTATTGATCCATTCTATATTTAATAAGACTAACCCTCCAAATCATACGTGCATATTTGATATATGAAAAGAATTATTGCCTTAAGTACATGTACAGTTTAGTATTTTGTCGGTGCACACCAATCTTTCAGGGTAATACAGCCACTTTTGATATTGTGGAAACTCTAGTCCCCGAGACAACTGCAATCTTAGAAATGTGTTTTGCTTAAGTACACATGTAGGAAGCAAGTCAAATTCAAACACATTGAAACATAAAAATTCAAAGTCGACAAATCTGTACCTTTTTGTGTATTTATTTCCGAACAAACTGACATCAACACGTATGCGATACATGGCCCTGAAATCTTTCACACGTACATACGTCAAGACAATGCATAATGCAAAATATGCTCTTTGCAGACAGAAAGTGATAAATTATTCATAACGCTATTTCTGAGATAGGAGACAGTGCACCAGAGAAAGTGTTGTTTTGTCGCGCTCTTTACCATATCCCAAATGAAAAATCTTTTTTTTAAAAATAGTCTCGCCTGGTTGTATACAAGAGAAACGTGGTTGTTCGCGACATTGACTTAAGAAAGAACATCAGAGGCAATAACAATATCTTCATTGAAAAACGCACTCAAACGATTGAATGGACGCTTTTAAGAACAAGGTTGCAGTTGATATAACCAGTGATATTATCTAAAGTATCTAAAGAATCTTTTGTTTCCGACAATTTCAAGACGGAAAGCATTATTTACATTTTCAGGTAAAAGGTCATATAAGTTCATTTTACGCATGTTTATGAAAAACTCCGAAGCAAAGCACACTGCAATAAAGAACAACATGATTAAGAAGCTGGGCCGCAGGTAACTAATGCAGGTAGTCAAATTCTCCCCCAAAACATCCCCAAGTGACAACATTGTAAGACGCTCATTCATCTCGCCCAGTTCTCGTCCACCTGAAGTGTGTATTGTGCCCTCTCCCCCTGACGAACGTGACACACTGCCCTTGGTGTGACACTGGTGAAATGGTACTCCTAACCTACTTCCAAATTCAGAAAACAGGGCCTTTGTTCCAGATGAAACCAACATCTGAAACAAATCCTTTTTTTTCAGATGATAAATGACAACCAAAACCTCTTTAAAGCCTTATTTAAACCATCCATATATCCTTACTCTAGAGTGTAAAGCGTTACAACTCTGAAGAACAATCTCATTATTAAACATAGTCTTCTGCAGAACATCTAATCAAATTCTGAAGACGTAATCTGTTTCTAGCTAGAATACATCAAGTAAAGAAATGTCAAGAGTTGGAGCTTTATTCACTGAAAACAGCTTGTCTTGTTTCCTGCGTTGAGAAAACAGTCCATGTTGGCGTGTTATCTAAAGAACTCTATTTCAAACAGCATTAACCAAGCTGACACCGGTCATGCCCTCCTTGTAATGTGGTTACAGTCTATACATTGTGAATGCATATATGCAGTCTATGTCTATTCATTTTTTCGGTTGTCAAGTCGGTTGCAATTCTTTGTAATTCTTGTCATAACGACACGTCTATTTACGTTTATATTTTTTCGTCACTGTGCAAATGCATTTGGCTTAAGGGTGTCCTAGTAAAGTTAAATCTTAGCTATATCGGACAAAGGATGGGATTCCTTAACCTTCCCGAACTGAACTTATGATTCTTTCGAAAAAGCAAACTATTCAGTAGGGGAATAGAAGACCCTTATTGAACTTGAACAACACAAATAAAAGGCCACCTGCAAAGAAGATAGCCTTAAAAATTTTCTTTTTTATATAACATATTGACCAGTACCCCCTTCACAGGGTAACTTCACCAAACATCCGTTATTTCTTTTAATTGTTAAACTAATATCATCTTAGTGATTAACAATCACCTTCGCTACGGTTAGGAAAAGAAGGTCGGGGTCGATAAACTAAAGATAACATAACGATGAAGCAGAACGATGATACCAAATCAAACCAAACAGCTGATGATCTCTCTTCTTGATTTCATCAGATATAGCTGAGTAAATACTGCAACCTTCGGCACTCATGGTCCAAGCAGTTCATTATCATAATCTATGATAACCTAATGTCCGATATGTCTTTTAAAAACAACCTCAGGAACCACCTCAGATGTCGGTACATACAGCGTCAACCACTTCCGTTAACCACTTCCGTATGCTCTGATGAAGGCCCTGCAGGAAGCGTCAACGAAATCAAAACCACGCGATCATATACTACTTTTCACTCAATACGATAAAACAATTTTCAAGCTTGAATCAAATTCAAGGATGGAATTTTTTTCAGGACTGTGATTTGCACATTTTGTACTCTGCTGTGTAGATATGTAGATATATGGTCGAAAACAGGACTCTCCTATGAAAGCATATGAATAAATTGAATAAACCCTGACTATGCCATCGAATCCAGTTGTACAAAAACTCTTAATCTAAGCAAACGATCTCTTTGTACTTGATTTTTAGAAAGGAAATGTTTTGGGGATATTTCTTTTGCTTATGAGTGAGTGAGTGCTTATGAGTCTGTCAAGAATATTTCACTTATATCGCGGCTGCTAGTATTATTGCAGGGAGAAAGACCGCAACACCATTGTGGCTATGCATTGCGGTGAAACCTGCGAGCATCGAATGGAACTAGTGAACCATGGGTGGTACTGCGCTGAAACTCAGTGCAGCATTGCACCCTAACCTGACTGCGTGTAGAACTGTTCTCTTCTGCAGACAAAGTTGCCGAGCCCCTAGCGGGATTCAAACCTCTTGACCTCTTGATCCAAAGCCGAACGCGCTAACCACTGCGCTATCTCTTATAGTTATGTATGATATTTGAAAATCCTGAAAGATGCGCACAAGAATAGATGACGGGTTGTAAAAGTGAAGCATAAATCACGGCTCAGAAGTCTTCAAATAAGAAGACCCTGAAGGCGGGGGAAACCACAAGGTTTTTTTTACCTGTCTATTCCGTTATAGGATTGACAATAATCTTACAAAAAGAGAAAATGAAAGACAACACATAACCATTAAACAATAACCTTTTCAAATGTTCCATTTTCCATATTAGGCTGTTGAAATCAAAATCCGGCCAACTTTACATTTTCGTGCAAAAATGTATCAAGAGATATATAGAGCTTTACTCTACAGACTGTATCTTTAGTCGCAGATTATTGTAGGTCACTGTACCTCCTCAGGCGATCACAAGACTCACATACAATTCGAAAAACCCGTAAACTTTGGCCTCTCACCTTCCCTCGTGTCTAACAACATATTCCTCCGTTAATCAACGCACCTGCTCAGATAGGTCTGTAATATATCCTATTGTACTCGGGCAGCCCGTCAGGCGACTCCATTGTTTTCTTGCGTTATCGTGAGCATTACGCTGATAGTATTACCTCTGTAACCTCGGCGTCGATGAATTAACAGATAACACTTGCATTACCTGTCTAGGTGACTGGGACGTAATGATTGCCTTACGAGTCTACATAATCGTTAAAGGATCGCTGCCCTATGGATAGAAGGCTGGTTCATCTGTTGTACATTTATATACGCGGAGAGCTTGTAAATAGTACTAGTCTTTCTGGTCTGTAATGGATGAATTCACAAAATTTCCGTTTGACTAATTGGTGACTTTTTACTTATTTTACTAAGTGATACATTGTCCTGTTTTACCACAACTATACCGAACAGAAGTATGAAACATACTACCATTATCACAACTATACCGAACAGAAGTTTGAAACATACTACCATCACAACAGCTATAACGAACAGAAGTTTAAACATACAACCATCACCACAACTATACCGAACAGAAGTTTGAAACATACTACCATTATCACAACTATACCGAACAGAAGTTTGAAACATACTACCATTATCACAACTATACCGAACAGAAGTTTGAAACATACTACCATTATCACAACTATACCGAACAGAAGTTTGAAACATACTACCATTATCACAACTATACCGAACAGAAGTTTGAAACATACTACCATTATCACAACTATACCGAACAGAAGTTTGAAACATACTACCATTATCACAACTATACCGAACAGATGAAACATACTACCATTATCACAACTATAACGAACAGAAGTTTGAAACATACAACCATCACCACAACTATACCGAACAGAAGTTTGAATAGAAGTTTGAAATATACAACCATCACAACAACTATATCAAAACCACAGGTGAACCAAGGACTTGTATTATAGACAGGTCTTTGGGTGAACAGAAGTTTGAAACATTCAAAATAAGCTTCCAAAACCGTGTCAGCAATCATGGAAAGGAAAATAGATCCATGCATGAAGAGAAATGTCAAAATACACAAGTGAACATCACCTCTATCAACAAGAGAGACAGAGTATTTTCTAAGCCTGTGTACAAATAACTTTAACAAACACAGCGCCATAACTTGATATACTCCACACGGCTCCAGGCTATTACATCCATTCATCTTTATCTGCTCAAACTCCGCGCAGTGTTTGATCATCAGCTTACAACCCTGTTAGGATAATAGAGTAAACATGAGGTATACACGAGCGTCACAAGAAGAACGAGAAATCTTTTTCAATGTAATCTTACATAGGACCCCTTGTACACAGAGAGGGGCAGTTTAGAGTGAGAGGGGAAAGGCCGACTGACACCCACCATCGTTGATCTGAGACTGTAACGGCGAGATGTTGACGGGCAATAATAGTATATGTATACGATGCTTCTACAGTCGATACTATCAGTTCAAATAAATCTTTGATGACTCGCAAAGTCGAAACTGCATACACGCACATTTGTATGATTTTTAAGACGTCAAAAGAAAACCACGATATCTGTTACTACAACCACAAGATACACTCTTTAAAAAACGACACGAGACGAGAAACGAGAAATGTAAAATTTATTTATATATATATTCACCGTAAAGTAATACCCATGGTATAATTTGTTTGATAACGTTGCATATAGTGCATCAATTAACGTCATTGAGAGAAGTCGCAATTTTACAGAACTCTTCCTGCTTCGTCTTACCTAGTTCTATATGCTTAATCTAACCAATTGCTGTATGATTCATCTAACCTAGTTCTATATGCTTCATGTAACCAACTGATATATGCTTCATCTTACCAACTTCTATAAGCTTCATCTAACCTAGTTCAATATGCTTCATCTAACCTAGTTCTATATGCTTCATCTTATCTAGTTCTATATGCTTCATCTAACCTAGTTCTATATCCTTCATCTAACCTAGTTCTATATCCTTCATCTAACCAACTGCTATATGCTTCATGTAACCAATTGCTATATGCTTCATCTTAACAACTTCTATAAGCTTCATCTAACCTAGTTCTATATATGCTTCATCTAACCAACTGCTATATGATTCATCTTACCAACTTCTATATGCTTCATCTAACCTAGTTCTATAAGCTTCATCCAACCTAGTTCTATATGCTTTATCTTACCAACTGCAATATGCTTCATCTAACCAACTGCTATATGCTTCATCTAACCAACTGCTATATGCTTCATCTTACCTTCTTCTATAAGCTTTGTTTAACCTTGTTCTATAAGTTTCATCTAACCTAGTTCTATAAGCTTCATGTAACCAACTGCTCTATGCTTCATCTAACCAATTGCTATATGTTCATCTAACCAACTGCTATATGCTTCATCTAACCAACTGCTATATGCTTCATCTAACCAACTGCTATATATGCTTCATCTAACCTTGTTCTATAAGTTTCATCTAACCTAGTTCTATAAGCTTCATCTAACCAATTGCTATATGTTCATCTAACCAACTGCTATATGTTCATCTAACCAACTGCTATATGCTTCATCTAACCAACTGCTATATCCTTCATGTAACCAACTGCTATATCCTTCATGTAACCAACTGCTATATCCTTCATGTAACCAACTGCTATATCCTTCATGTAACCAACTGCTATATCCTTCATGTAACCAACTGCTATATGCTTCATCTTACCTTCTTCTATAAGCTTCATCTAACCAACTGCTATATGCTTCATCTAACCAACTGCTATATCCTTCATGTAACCAACTGCTATACCCTTCATGTAACCAACTGCTATATCCTTCATGTAACCAACTGCTATATGCTTCATCTAACCAACTGCTATATGCTTCATCTAACCAACTGCTATATGCTTCATCTTACCTTCTACTATAAGCTTT
The DNA here is from genome assembly GCA_921293015.1 of Phorcus lineatus. Lineage (NCBI taxonomy): Eukaryota > Metazoa > Mollusca > Gastropoda > Trochida > Trochidae > Phorcus > Phorcus lineatus. The sequence continues at coordinate 44,820,798 of OV121095.1, read as the reverse complement.
GTTTAACCTAGTTCTATAAGTTTCATCTAACCTAGTTCTATATGCTTCATCTAACCAACTGCTATATGCTTCATGTAACCAACTGCTATATGCTTCATCTAACCAACTGCTATATCCTTCATGTAACCAACTGCTATATCCTTCATGTAACCAACTGCTATATCCTTCATGTAACCAACTGCTATATGCTTCATCTAACCAACTGCTATATGCTTCATCTTACCTTCTACTATAAGCTTTGTTTAACCTAGTTCTATAAGTTTCATCTAACCTAGTTCTATAAGCTTCATCTAACCAACTGCTATATGCTTCATCTAACCAACTGCTATATGCTTCATCTAACCAACTGCTATATGCTTCATCTAACCAACTGCTATACCCTTCATGTAACCAACTGCTATATGCTTCATCTAACCAACTGCTATACCCTTCATGTAACCAACTGCTATACCCTTCATGTAACCAACTGCTATATGCTTCATCTAACCAACTGCTATACCCTTCATGTAACCAACTGTTATATGCTTCATCTAACCAACTGCTATATGCTTCATCTTACCTTCTACTATAAGCTTTGTTTAACCTAGTTCTATAAGTTTCATCTAACCTAGTTCTATAAGCTTCATCTAACCAACTGCTATATGCTTCATCTAACCAACTGCTATATGCTTCATCTAACCAACTGCTATATGCTTCATCTAACCAACTGCTATATGCTTCATCTTAACAACTTATATAAGCTTCATCTAACCTAGTTCTATATATGCTTCATCTAACCAACTGCTATATGATTCATCTTACCAACTTCTATATGCTTCATCTTACCTTCTTCTATAAGTTTCATCTAACCTAGTTCTATAAGCTTCATCTAACCAACTTCTATATGCTTCATCTAACCAACTGCTATATGTTTCATCTAACCAACTGCTATATGCTTCATCTAACCAACTGCTATATGCTTCATCTAACCTAGTTCTATAAGCTTCATCTAACCAACTGCTATATGCTTCATCTAACCAACTGCTATATGCTTCATGTAACCAACTGCTCTATGCTTCATCTAACCAACTGCTATATGCTTCATCTAACCAACTGCTATATGCTTCATCTAACCAACTGCTATATGCTTCATCTAACCAACTGCTATATGCTTCATCTTATATCTTCTATATGCTTCATCTAACCTTGTTCTATATGCTTCATGTAACCAACTGCTATATGATTCGTCTAACCAACTTCTATATGCTTCTCAAAAACGTTTAAATAATTATCTATATTTTGCAACTACTTGGTCATCTAAAGGACGAGAGTCATTAAACGATGTTATCTTTATTTTGTTCACAATGTTAAAAGTTTACAATGAAAAGTGTCAACAACGCTTTCACAACAGCCCACTAACCTTTACCCTGCCATATGTTAACCATGCGAACTCCGGAAAACAACAACAACTAAAAAATGTCCAAATAATTCAGAGCAATGATCATTGATTAGTTAATCACATTTCAGATTTTCTAACGTATAAGAATGTTTTACTTAAAGTTTTCTTTTATGTTAACCAAATTGACTGACATTGTCCTGTTACATCGATATTCCGTGAAATTATTCCTTGGATCAAATGCATATGTATACCTTAAAGACATAACGCAATGGCTAATTTACATAGCAATCAATAGGACAAATAAATCAAGCAAATGTTGGTTTGATAAGCAGCCATATGATTGACTTTTACTGCTGTGCTTGTCTTGTCATGTATTCAATTGTGAGATCAGGGAGGACAAATTGGTTGAACGGACGGTCTTGCCTTACGTATTCTATAACAGAGTACAAGGTCAAATCATGTACCACTTCCATAGCAAGCACTTTTACAGTGTCGCCTGTGAGTGCAAACATTGTCGTTCAAGCCTTCAAAATCACCTTTCAAAACACAAACCAATCCCCCCAGGAGGGCGAGGTGTATAAAAGGTATCGAGGCGGGCGCACAATTTCCACCCCGAAGTATTCGCGTCCCAGCGTGACCCTTGGAACAGAAGAAGATACCCGCGGCGTATGAACAATCGAATCAAGTACACCCCGGGCGTCGTGAACAAACGGCTGCCAAGATGTGCGACCTGCTTGCAGGAGTTTCGCTTGTTTCCCGTCAAACCGCTGATCCTGGTGTCGACAGAGATTAGTGTCCTTGCCCAGGCGGAATTCTTCAAGTGTACCCGCACACAATTACAAACTGAACCGTGGGAGAGAAATAATTTAAGCGTTACGGTCACGTGACTTGCACATCACATTCCAGGGCAACGTTTCGATGTCAATCGTAATTTTTCACCTGGCAATATGATGTTGACAACTTAGCACAGGTGACTGAAAATACACAAGTTGAACGTAAAATAATGGAATTTGATAATATTAAACATTTTTAATGTTAATTGTTGAGACGAGCAACATAACTGCCCGTCTTACACCACAGGTGCCTTGTTATGGATATTCACGATACCATTCATACTTGTCTATATAACCAGGGACAATCTTAATCAGACTGTCCCTTTCACATATAAAACTTAAAAAGGTACGATAGTGTCGACGAACTTTAAAATACAAACCGTATTTTAGCTAAGAAACAGGTTTAACCATTAACAGGCTAGGAGAGAAACCAAGAGAGTACTGTGATGTTGCCTAGCTGTGTGTACTAAATCAGTTACATACCCACAAAGCATCACGCTTCAACCATATTTCCAGAAATACCGTACTGTTCAGTTTAATAACCACATTGAAGTTTGCTGTTGTATGAAACTGAAGTTGAATAACTTGAACAGAGAGTTGTACCAGCATTGCTAGTTGTGAAAATATTCGTGCTCCATTAACATGAAACAAGAAGCTTTAAAATTGTCTAGATCCTAATGCAGTAAATCTGGATTTTACTGATACACAAATATATCGAAAAACCTAAAGAATTAAAAAACACGTTGATGAAGGTCTGGTTGTATAGAAAATCACAGACAAGAATTTAATCTTCGTTGAACAGCATGTTACTTTCTCGAAGCTGGTAACATTTCCGAGCCAATTCTCGTGAACGAAAGACTGGTGCCGCCACATCTTCTTCCCATCAAACTAACAACACATAAGCTTAATTTCCAATTAGCCATATCTTATCTAGGCATTCATTCCTCATTCCATGAGATTACATTATCCAGACGTTTTCCATTTTTTCTACTTTGCCTAAAGTTCCTGCACGATGGTGTAACAAGAAGAGAACTTTCATAACGGGTTCTCTTCCGCCTCCTTCCTCGTTAGTCTCTGATTGTCGGAGTCTGCAGCACTTATGAATTAATCACAACATGCAATTGCAGCAAATCCCAATGAATTGTGGAAGTAGCGTTTGAATATTTTTTATATTTATGCTCCGCTTCAGAATAAGTATGTTTCGAGTTTTGTTCATGAAATCAAACGTTCAAATCATACAAATTAATAAACTTAGATTGGCTGCGTATTGCATAACTTGTTTCAACATGCCGATTATTTTGATAAGTCAGTGAGGTCCAGATTTTTATCAAACATGTGCAAAATATAAAATTTTCACTCCGATGTTAAACACATACGGATAACACATGGTTTCATGCGCTTTGGAATGACAATGTTCCATATTTCTTTTCAGTTTTGCGACCTCCAAGATAGTATCAGAGACAAGACAGCGTCCCGAAGAAAGGCCTGTAGATGTAAAAAATATTAAGTGAAAACTTATATATTCAAGTAGCATCAAACACCATAGCGAAAATGGTTAGGTGATTTGGGGTTAACGCTGCTTTCAAGAGTATTTTACTTAAATCGCGACAGCTAGTATTATTGCAGGGAGAAAGACCGCAACACCATTGTGGCTATGAATTTCAGTGAAACCTGCGAGTATCAGCTTGACCTAGCGAACCATGGGTGGCACTACACTTATCTTCAGTGAAGCATTGCACCCGAAACTTATATTACTGCGCGTAGAACAGTTCTATACAGCAGACAAAGATGCTGAGCCCCTTGCGGGATTTGAACCACGGACCTCTTGATCCGAAGCCGAACATGCTAACCACTGCGCTATCCCGCCCCCTAAAATGGGCCTTGGGACGTTCTGAAACTTTCCCAGGGTTCCGCATTATCGCTCAGTAAGAATTTTAATCAGCGTGAACTGTTACAATCTCTTCAACAATGAAGTCACAAGTTGTGGATTAGTTGTCAAGATGATATTACGCTTGAGGTTTTGAATGACACGCTCTCATCGCGGACTTGGAGGTAGTTGTTAGGATGTCATTACACCACACGTCTGAGACACTTTAATGGGCGGATAAGACGTGAGTGGACTTCAAAACACACCGGATTGTTTATCCAGACGCGGCCTGGTAAAACCCTCATTGCTTTGGGTTTGTAGGGAGCGCGTAATAGTGCAATAAACCAATACGACATAAATAAAAGATGCACATTGAGGGATTTAATTACAGCTTAAACGTAATCCGAGGTTAAACTTTTCACGTTCTCAGTTGCCCATTTTTAAGTCAAGGTATATTTCAATATAGCCCTGATCGAGAGTGCTACGTATCATCACGCTGTTCGTATGTTTGGCATAAATAAACTCTCATTGTACACTTCGAGATAAGATTTAACGGCGTCTGATAAGTTTTATGCACGATATCATTTTACCATTAAGTAGTGGATTGATGTAGGGTTATCATAATACAATTTTAAGACGTAACGTAACAGTGTGAAGGTTGTTCGTTGTGAATGCACTTATTTCCACTTGGAGACGTTAGAGAAAACATGTTTGGGCTGTTCATCTAAGTTCATTGACAATGAATTCAATCGAATCCTGTGTAATTGATATCGGGCATATAGTTGCTACTGAACATGTTCCGATTACATACAATAATGTCAGTGTTTGTAGTATTGCTTGATGAGCAAGTGAATATAAAATCGTCATTCTAAGAATTTAGATGTAATTCTTATGTGTGTGCGAATGCCCTTGTACTTGGTGGAAGGGGAGACAACTCAGTGCCTGGTGATTTACTGTGTCTGAACTGTGCCTTTGTACGCTATCTAATTGGAGCATTTTGTGCAGTTGTCCATCTACGAAAACTGATTGTAAAATGTTTGTACCCTGGGCCTAAGAACCCAAATACAGAAATAAAAGAACTTGAATGTTGATGAACTCGATGTTTAAACATTCCTGGCACAATACTAATAGTTGTTTCAACCAATTCAATAAGCACTAAAAATCTGTCTCGTTGCATATTTCTCCAACACAATATGTTCTCTAGCACAATGAGATGCTCCACGTGTGTCATTCTCGTTGTTTTACTAATTCAGTGATTGTACTCTGTCATAAGCATATTATATGAGATCTAATACATGCATCTCAGTCTAGTTTTCCTTTACCATTTCTGTTTTCACCTGTAAATATCCAACATGATTATTCTCTCCTTGAGCGCTACACACTATATCAGCTGATTATAATTATCATGTTAAACCACTTTATCTCTCACAACACCATTCCTATTCCCATCATATTCCCAGTTCATTATTTCATATTTACCATATTATATCACACATCGCCAACCCTATCTTTAACATATTCCAAGATCATCATACTATATTTACCATATTTTCGTAAACTTTGCCATTCCAATCGTTATCATATTCTTAGAGCCTTAGTCTATATTTGTCTATCTCATATATCGCCATTCCTTTCTTTATCGAAAACCCACATTGTTATTCTATAATTACCAAATTATCTCTCATATCACCATTCCTATCTTTATCATATTCTAAGATACTTATTTTATATTTTACAATATCATGTCACACATTCCTATCTTTTACATATTTCCTTATCGCTATTCTATATTTACCATATTATCTGACTTGTGGTCATATAGCAGTTTCGCCTACCGGCAAAGTTTCACGTGCATTTGTGGTCATCTATCATTCTCGAGTACCGGCATATTCTCACGTGCATGTGTGGTCATATAGCAGTTTCTCGGACCGGCAAAGTTCCACGTACATGTGTGGCCATCAATCATTTTCGCGTACCGGCATATTCTCACGTGCATGTGTGGTCATATAGCAGTTTTGCGTACCGGCAAAGTTTCACGTTCATGTGTAGTCATCAATCATTCTCGCATACCGGCATATTCTCACGTGCATGTGTGGTCATCTTGCAGTCTCGCGTACCGGCATAGTTTTACGTACATGTGCAGTCAGTCATCTAGCAGTCACATTCTCACGTGCATGTGTGGTCATCTATCAGTCCCGCCTAATGGCATCTGATGATCATCTTGCAGTCTCGTGTACTGGCATACAGTTTCACGTGCATGTTTGGTCATCAGAAGTCACTTGTACCAGCAAAGGTATGTTTTTTAAGCAGTCTCATGTACCAGTAAAGCTTCATGCCACGTGTATTCATTTAGTGGTATTGTTTATCGGAAGGTTATTATGTATTATAACATAACTTCATAGCGACGTCAAATCATTGTTCATGACGCGAAATTGGTGAAACGAGATATTTTGTTTCTGACGCGCCGTCACAGTGAAATGAGATATTTAGTTTCTGACGCGCCCTCACAGTGAAGTGAGATATTTTGTCCTAAGACATTGAATAAAAGATAAGAACCCCGATATAGGTAGGTAAGAATGTTTGTGTGTATTGGCAGACATAGAACAGATGAAGAGTGTTTGCAGTTACACTCGGGCCATGTTTACATTCACTTTGGAAAGTAAATCAGAAGCCCTCTACTGACATGGATTAGCATATTGTTTAAGGGAGTGTAGTTCGCAGTGTAAACGCTTAGAGATGGTTTAAAGGGGCACGATACCGGCGAGTAAAGAGCTGACCCAGTCAATCCTAAACCCAGCCATCCGGAAATTGTAGAGGAAATAATCAAGTATCAGGTAAAAACCCATTGGCGGCCATTTTTGTGTGAACACCTTTAAATCATTGGAAAAAGGATTCGTAAGGCTTAATCCACCATGCAACGTTCGTCTTAAACACCTTATTTTGATGAAATAACATTGTCTTGCAATTGGAAACATTCATTTTACAGTGTTATAACCGTTCTATATACAATTAAATATTGATTCTTTAAATATTCCTGTGGTCTTAATCCATTCTTCTAATATCGGTGTGGTGGGGTTTCTATTCCGAACTGTTCTTTCACCTCTCTCCAGAAAACAAAAATGCTATAATTTTTAAATTTTGGGAATATTATATGGGTCAGTTGGATATACCAAATTATTACTCTCCCGTTGAAGATACCGCCGTTTAATAAATCTACAAAGTTATTACACATTGTGTAATAACATCGCGTGTTGATTGACGTCACATGACGTCACAATCGTTAAACATGACGTCACAATGTTAGCGAGGCAACGACAATGGCTATCCTGGCGATCTGTATGATTTTTCTTTGATATAATTCAGCGAGTAATAAATAAAATACTAAACTCAGTCCCGTATAATTACATTTTTATGAAACTCGTGAATGGTATCGGTATCTAACTCGCTTTCGCTCGTTAAATACCAAACCATACACTCGTTTCATAAATATGTTATTAAACGGGACGTCGTTTAGTATTCTCTATTTTCACGGTCTAAGCACCAACAACGCCATGGTTGCAACGATATTCCCATTCCTTTTTGGAATTGACATAAGCGTGCTGTGAACCTTTGGTGTGAATGCTGATCAAGCTTATAAATTAAGTCAGGCCTCAGCTGATGTAAGTTGCGTACTGTCACTGGATAATTGTTTTGACCTTATAGACACCATAGAATGTTCATCAAATATTTAGAAATCCCTGAAGTTGACCAATCCCAGCCAATCAAGATATTAATCTACCCTATAATCTGTGTAACGAAGTGCAGCAAAATTATTACTTTATTTTAATGAGATTACGAAATTGACCAGCAATGAATAATGAAAGAGTTATGACGGATTGCATTAAGAGATATAAAAATTCTTTAAAATTTATTGTGAACAAAATTGGAAATTTTGATTGTTGAAAACGGCTGAACTAGAACTGTTTGATGGCTTTCATTATAGAATATTTGTCGTATCACCCCTCCTCCCATGCATCCATCTCTACACTAACACTTAGGTGCTGAGTTCGAAAATACCTCACTGTAATAGAGTCACTTAGTAATGAGGACAAAAGTTTGCGTATATCTAAATGTATGCACCAATATACGTTTAAACTAGTAGGTATATCATTCTGCTCATGTTGACAGTTAACAGATAATATTGCCGAAGAGATAAACACAATATCAAGGATAATATTACCGAAGAGATAAACACAATATCAAGGATAATATTATCGGGGATGTAGACACAGTGAGGTGAGGTGAGGTTAGGTGAGTTGTTGTTTAACGCCGCTTTCAATAGTATTTCACTTATATCGCGGCTGATAGTATTGTTGCAGGGAGAAAGCCCGCAACACCATTGTGGCTATGCATTGCAGTGAAACCTGCGAGCATCGGCTGGAACTAGCGAACAATGAGTGGTACTGCGCTGAATTTAGTGTAGCATTGCAGCCAAACCTGACTGCGTGTAGAACTGTAGACACAGTTTAATGGATATTATTACCAAAGAGGTAAACACAGTATCAAGGCTAATATTACCGAAGAGGTAGACACGGTGTCAAGGATAATATTACCGAAGAGGTAAACACATTATAAAAGATAATGTTACCGAAGAGATAAACACAGTGTCAAAGATAATATTACCGAAGAGGTAAACACAATATTAAGAATAATATTACCGGGGATGTAGACACAGTATAAAGGATAATATTACCGGCGAGGTAGACACAGTATAAAGGATATTACCGGCGAGGTAGACACAGTATAAAGGATAATATTACCGGCGAGGTAGACACAGTATAAAGGATGATATTGCCGAAGAGGTAAACACAGTAAAAAGGTTAATGATGCCGAAGAGGTAGACACAGCATAAAGGATGATATTACCGAAGAGGTAGACACAGCATAAAGGATAATATTACCGAAGAGGTAGACACAATGTCAATGATAATATTACCGAAGAGGTAGACACAGCAAAAAGGATGATATTACCGAAGAGGTAGACAACGTATCAAGGATAATATTGCCGGAGAGGTAGACACAGTATCAGAAAACCAGTATAAATGAAGGTGAAGAGAGTAGCCGCCCGGTATAACTGTATATATGAATTGTTTTATTGAAAAGGTCGCTTAAGCTTCAGCGCAACACGTCCGAATCTGGCATATCGAGATGTTGTAAAATTAATTATACTATTGAAAACCAACAGTCAATAGAGATCGCTTTGGCGAAACAACTACAATCCTTTTAAAGCAAAACTGTTACAAACGAGTGCATTGAAATGAATGCAGAACATTTTGATATTCAAAAACACCCTTTTCATATGTTCATCATTTCAGACAGCGTGTGCTAAGGGTGCACGTGTGTGAAATCTACAAGTGACATTGTCCTAAGTTCCAGTACCTTCCCACTAGTCCATATGCAACACGTTAATGCACGTGCAAATCAATATCACAAAGCGTGTCATGACCAGCGTAAATCTATATAACTTGATATATAGCTTAATAAAAGCGTAGGCCTCCCGTTGCCAAATCCCTGACACGTTTATCGAGTGAAAATGTATTTCGAGAAACAGATAACAAGAGAAAAATGTGTTCTGTAATACATATAAAATCCATGAACTGGCGAAAAGCAAGAAAAACTTTATGAAGAGCTGATCTTAATAATTGAATAAGTTCACGTGCAAATCAATATCTTGAAGCTGTGACATGAAAGGCACGTGCAACACGCTATTCCCTTGAGAAATGAACACGCCAATACCACCAATACGTTACTAATAGTATCAGAATCCCACATATCCATATCCGCGACTGAAACATTAAAGGTCCTGTTAACTAGATCAAGTGAAGGGGTTGACCGATCCCCCTCACTCACTGAATAAGGTCGGGGAATGTAAACACAACCAGCGCCCTGTAATGTATTGCAGCGTGTCAATCATCGGCGTACAGTTCATAACGGACATGGAAATCCTGCAACAAACATGGACGTGTCATGCATTAGCACCTAAAGAGATAAGGAATCGCCTCAACGCGGAAACACTTACCTGGCTTGCAGTTTCACCTGTGCTTTAGTTGTTGAGTAGCGCCCCCTTGCGACAAGAATGCGGGTTACCTGTTGAGCGAGAAACAAGACAGTCGCACTCGTATAGATCTGATTTAGCGGGATGTGTAGTCGGCTGAGAGATCGTATTTTACTCTCCAACTGTCGCACCGCAGATGTGCGCTCGTCTTTTCTTGAACCAGTGTACATTTATAGTCAAGAAACCCGGCGTGATTAGTGCCCTTGTTGTGTCTAGAATTCTCGTACATTTATAGTCGACAAACCTTGCGTGATTGGTGTCCTCATAGGAAAGTGAACATTTATATTCAACAACATGATGGTGATAAGTGTTCTCCTGACAGCCATTGTGCTAGAACAATGGACTCTTTGTGGTTTAATTGCTTAATAAATTAATTATCTTTAGGCCCGAGATTTTTATTTCAGTTTTATGCTTTTACACTTTTGAACAAATGTAAACATGGTTTTTAAACGTCGTGGTTTATATCTTCGTGCCCTTGGTATCAGGTTCCGTATGCACCGGTTAGGACTCCGTTGTTTTCAAGCATAAAATGAAGATGAAATATCTTTCTTTCTATGTTCCACATAAATAATTTTTTTTAAGATTACAAAGAAAATATTTATTCGCAGAAAAATATGGGGGTTTTGGCCCATCCTCGGCCACCCAAGTGTGAATGATGCTCTTCACCTTATCAACCTGGGACTTTTAATCAGGAAATTCTGTACTGGAGGTACCCACCTTTGATTTCAAGAAGCCAAGGAAATTGCTACGTTGAATTGATCCGCGAATCGTGTTCGAGCGCGCTTTGGCTTGTAATTCCAGCATTAGCTCACACTTTTGTGCTCACAGCCAATCAGGAGGGAATGTTTCCTTAGACATATCAAATCACAAGTATGCACTAATTTTATCTCAGTGTTACTAACGTTACTAAATAGCAAAGATTGGGTAATTGTATCGTAACAACTAATGTCGGGCAATTTGAATATGCACATATTTCTGAGAAAAAAAACCCAAGGGGTGATAGTGAAGAGTATCGGAAAATGAAGCCCTGGGAGACCGAGGATGGTTTAAGCCCTAGGCCTAAACTAAAGGATTTTGGTACTTTTGCCATAGCAATCCACAACGCAAAATAGTACAAAAACAAAACAGTCGGGTCATATTTTCCATTGAATGTAGAATCCTTGGATAGGCATGAGACCACGCAGCATGGACTCGAGCAACTCGTCTAAATGAAAGAATGTTTAAGCCTTGCTTTTCTGTGCCAGTTCTTCTGCGTTCTGTGCTCTGACTTGATAGTCCAGTCAGACAGGTAGAGGTTTCCAACAATTGTCGGCACTGCTCTCGAACTAGGAATAGTGACAAATGGCAGTTTGGCCTTCATCCGCCATCGACTGGGGTTTCCCCGTGTGTTTTACTATGCCCAATTAAATATATGATAATTCATTATATAATAATATGAGATAATATAAAGGAAATGCCCAACCCTCTTGTCTCACCCAATCTTCATTCTTCTTAGGTTAAATATATCAATACTGACTGAAAAACTGTTTTTTAACTTAAACCTAATCTCGTGACACTTGACACCTTATGTCAGTCGAAGAGATTAGCTTCTTACTGTAGTGGATCCCGTTTCACTAATAACTTGTAAACTAATTTACGATTTTTTGTGTGAAACGGTGTCCTGTTGATTTTCATGAAAACCACGCATACTATTTTTCTTATTTGTGGCGTTTAAAGATTGACATTTGATAGATCTTCAATATATTTAATCATGAATATTGTATTTTTGCATAAAACAAAGCAAAATAAAATGCTTATCACGGGTTGTCCCATATTTGATGAGGACTGACAATCACATTTCTAGACACCAAACGTCTTGTTCAAACTCAATCTAAATACATGTAGAACGACAGTTATTTTAACACTATGATGTTAGATTAAAAACCGTTGATCTAAATACATTTTGAGTGGTCAAGACGAAATGTTTTATCTTATTGTTCTTGGTATCATGTAGCACCTAAATGTAATAAAACTTTCCAAAGAAAAACAGTTGAAAACAGTCATTCAAAAGTTACCTCCCTTGAGCTCTATCCGTTTGCTAAGTGGCTGGTTCAAGCAACCGTTCACAAAGCGTGTGTACTGGAACTATATACTCCATTTTTGTTCTACCTGTACGCGCTAACCGTCATTTCTAACCTTAAAGGGACACAGAGCATGTTGCTGTTAAATATGTCAAACTTTATAAGTAGTGTTATTTTATCGAGAAGTTACGAAGCTCCAGAAGGGACATGGTAAAAAAAATCTTTTCACGTACGTACGTGTTATCATTACGTACGTACGTAATAAATATCACGTACGTACGTAATGATAACACGTACTTACGTAGTAAGCTAATACGTACGTACGTACGTGATATTAACACGTACGTGCGTGATACTTGAGCATTTTAAGGATGAAGTACATCTAAACATGGAGAGGGACATACTTGTTCGACTCTACTTCGATCTGGGTTTTGACCAGACTTATATGCTTTATTTCCTAGCTGCAAAACACCGGATAGCAGTAAGCAATAGGCATCTGAAACGCATTTTAAAGGACTACGTCTGTATCGACGTAAGCATTCAGATATTGTGGAGGTGGCAATTTTCCTTTTAGACAATTTACGAACTTCATGTCAATTACATGGCTATTGTTGGATGCGGGATAGCGCAGTGGTTAGCGCGTTCGGCTCGGCAACTTTGTCTGCGGTAGAGAACTGTTCTACACGCAGTCAGGTTTGGGTGCAATGCTACACTGAGTTTCAGCACAGTACCACCCATGGTTCGCTAGTTCCAGCCGATGCTCGCAGGTTTCACCGCAATGCATAGCAACAATGCAATAATACTAGCAGCCGCGATATAAGTGAAATAATCTTGAAAGCGGCGTTAAAGCCCAACTCACTCACTCACTACTTTAAATGGGTCATTTTCGAACAAATCAAAATATAGTAATCTATACAAATTCTAGTCTTTACCGAAAGCTTTTGGTATTTATGTGCTAATTACTTCATATTGCTCTATATTTCTTTGCTAAAATCAATATTAAAAAATGCAATGCCTCGATGAAAATTATGATATGGTGATGAAAAATGAAGGTTTAATTAAAAAGCCACTCCATGATTTTCATAACATATTATTTACCTTTGATACTAACCTCAATGTCATATGTGGTGATATAAAATCAAAACATCTTAACTTTTCATGTCCAAAAGACATAAATATGACAAATACTGGTTATCCATGAAAATCTAAAAACAGCCTCATAAATGCACAGAGGTGTAGAGACCACGTCCAATATACATGGATACTAGACGGCGATCAATCAACGTAGTCGGTTCTTCGATTAAGACATACCGTAAATCCTTGAATAATCGCCTGCCGTTAATAATCGCCTGCCTTCAGTATAGGCCGGGTCTAAGGCCTCGTTAAAAAGAAATAATCGCCTGCCTTGCCGGGTTTGCTTGAGCATTGTGAACAAAATTTTGAATATCACCTTTTTCTAAGTTTTCTGGCTTTTTATAATATATGAATATTTTGAAAACTGTATGAGAGTCTATTTCGGTGTTTCAATATAAAATTCTCGATGATGATGGTTTTGTTTCATTATTTTCTAAATAGAAACCCATATTACGGTTTCGAAAAAAATAATTGCCTGCCTCTTAAAAGTCAAATCGGTGGTTGAAATTAAAAAGCGCTTGATAATTATGCAAGGATCTACGGTATATGTTACTTTCCTATTGGACATTTCACAATTTAAAGTGAGTGTTTTAATAGATATTGTTATTTTGTTATAAACTGTCTTTTTAAAAATATACTTTTAGGTCAGAAGTATTTTAAAGAAAGAGAAATTAACAAGTGATTATACATAGCTGATTAGACATAATTTATTTTAGGCGACATTTTGTTAATGAGCCGGCAAGTCAAGAAGTCGATACATCAATTCTAGCCCATAACCGCTTAGAAGGCTAGTTACTAGCTTGAGTTAGTATGACTTTCACTAAAGACTCTTGTTGCATACTGTTTGCGGACGAAAATAACTTGCCTTTGTTTATGTCCAGATATCTGTCTAATGAATATTCTTTACGTCTTGAAGTGCAAAAACCGTACAAAAAAGTTGTATATATACCAAATATTATCGATAGATAGAGTACTTATGTTTTGCAAAAATACTACTGCTACTCAATCGCCTTCTAATGAGATTGCAAGATAAGAAATTAAATGTTTATTACAGCCTAGTGGGGCTGTGTTCAACATTTACCTACCACGTGGTTTGTGTTTGTCACTTGCTACACACGCTGTGTGGTGACTGCTTATAATATTATATGTTATTTCTTATCTGATTTCTCACTTATCAATCAAAATATACCTTTTCTGAATCCATGACAGAGCTGAGTTGACTCAAATAGGTTTCTGCTGACTAGCGCTTTCTATCGACAGCTCCTAAGCTTACAACATTCAAATTTAGTTATTACGTACGTACGTGATAATATATTTTTTATGCATGTCCCTTCTGGAGCTTCGTAAGAACTAGTGAATGTTCCAGAAAATCCCAATCCCAATGCTCATCAGTTCAGTATTGTGACAATAAACGGGTAAAGATCGTGATTTGTGATCGAAAACCGGACAGTGGCGCGCTAATGATTCAAACGTTATTTTTGAAAGTTATTTACAGCAGACACAAACACAAAAATGGGCTAACATTAAGTTATTTTTTCTAATAGACATATTAATTGTACGAAGATAATCATCTTTTAGATGTTTTAAGGAACATTTTCCGATCATCATATGTAAAAGGAGACTATCATAATTTTGGCATTTTAGGGATAAATATGCAACTTTAGATAAGCGATTTGAACTTAACCTCCATCACCTTGCATAGAAACTCAAAGCTGCTCATATATTTGCTATCAAATCACATATCGTGTAATAAAGTCGACCTAAAGCAACTAAAACATGACTGAATTAGGCCAGTGTGACTTTAATCCTCCCTGCTGATATCAACTCTCTTCCCTATGGCCGACCTAACACACCCCTCCCAACATCTTACCTTGCCACACCCCCTCTCTTCCCTATAGCTAACCTAACACACCCTACCAACATCTTACCTTGCCACACCCCCTCTCTTCCCTATGGCCGACCTAACACACCCTACCAACATCTTACCTTGCCACACCCCCTCTCTTCCCTATGGCCGACCTAACACACCCCTCCCAACATCTTACCTTGCCACACTCCCTCTCTTCCCTATAGCTAACCTAACACGCCCTTCCAACTTCTCTTACCTTGCCACGCTCCCTCTCTTCCCTATAGCTAACCTAACACACCCTCCCAACATCTTACCTTGCCACACTCCCTCTGTTCCCTATAGCTAACCTAACACACCCTTCCAACATCTCTTACCTTGCCACACTCCCTCTGTTCCCTATAGCTAACCTAACACACCCTTCCAACATCTCTTACCTTGCCACACTTCCTCTCTTCCCTATAGCTAACCTAACACACCCTTCCAACATCTCTTACCTTGCCACACTTCCTCTCTTCCCTATAGCTAACCTAACACACCCCTCCCAACATCTTACCTTGCCACACTTCCTCTCTTCCCTATAGCTAACCTAACACACCCTTCCAACATCTCTTACCTTGCCACACTTCCTCTCTTCCCTATAGCTAACCTAACACACCCCTCCCAACATCTTACCTTGCCACACTTCCTCTCTTCCCTATAGCTAACCTAACACACCCTTCCAACATCTCTTACCTTGCCACACCCCCTCTGTTCCCTATAGCTAACCTAACACGCCCTTCCCAACATCTTACCTTGCTACACCCCCTCTCTTCCCTATAGCTAACCTAACACACCCTTCCAACATCTTACCTTGCTACACCCCCTCTCTTCCCTATAGCTAACCTAACACACCCTTCCAACATCTCTTACCTTGCCACACTTCCTCTCTTCCCTATAGCTAACCTAACACGCCCTTCCCAACATCTTACCTTGCTACACCCCCTCTCTTCCCTATAGCTAACCTAACACACCCTTCCAACATCTTACCTTGCTACACCCCCTCTCTTCCCTATAGCTAACCTAACACACCCTTCCAACATCTTACCTTGCTACACCCCCTCTCTTCCCTATAGCTAACCTAACACACCCTTCCAACATCTCTTACCTTGCCACACTCCCTCTGTTCCCTATAGCTAACCTAACACACCCTTCCAACATCTCTTACCTTGCCACACTTCCTCTCTTCCCTATAGCTAACCTAACACGCCCTTCCAACATCTTACCTTGCTACACCCCCTCTCTTCCCTATAGCTAACCTAACACACCCTTCCAACATCTCTTACCTTGCCACACTCCCTCTCTTCCCTATAGCTAACCTAACACACCCTTCCAACATCTCTTACCTTGCCACACTTCCTCTCTTCCCTATAGCTAACCTAACACGCCCTTCCCAACATCTTACCTTGCCACACTCCCTCTGTTCCCTATAGCTAACCTAACACGCCCTTCCCAACATCTTACCTTGCTACACCCCCTCTCTTCCCTATAGCTAACCTAACACACCCTTCCAACATCTTACCTTGCTACACCCCCTCTCTTCCCTATAGCTAACCTAACACACCCTTCCAACATCTCTTACCTTGCCACACTTCCTCTCTTCCCTATAGCTAACCTAACACGCCCTTCCCAACATCTTACCTTGCCACACTCCCTCTGTTCCCTATAGCTAACCTAACACGCCCTTCCCAACATCTTACCTTGCTACACCCCCTCTCTTCCCTATAGCTAACCTAACACACCCTTCCAACATCTCTTACCTTGGCACACCCCCTCTCTTCCATAGCTAACCTAACACACCCGCCCAACATCTCTTACCTTTCCACACCCCCTCTGTTCCCTATAGCTAACCTAACACGCCCTTCCCAACATCTCTTACCTTGGCACACCCTCCTCTCTTCCTCATAGCTAACCTAACACACCCCTCGCAACATCTCTTACCTTGGCACACCCCCTCTCTTCCAAAACTAACCTAACACACCCTCCCAACATCTCTTACCTTGCCACACTCCCTCTCTTCCCTATAGCTAACCTAACACACCCTCCCAACATCTCTTACCTTGCCACACCCCCTCTGTTCCCTATAGCTAACCTAACACATCCCTCCTAACATCTCTTACCTTGTCACACCCTCGAGCTCTTCCTCATAGCTAACCTAACACACCCTTCGCAACATCTCTTACCTTGGCACACCCCCTCTCTTCCATAGCTAACCTAACACACCCGCCCAACATCTCTTACCTTTCCACACCCCCTCTGTTCCCTATAGCTAACCTAACACGCCCTTCCCAACATCTCTTACCTTGGCACACCCTCCTCTCTTCCTCATAGCTAACCTAACACACCCCTCGCAACATCTCTTACCTTGGCACACCCCCTCTCTTCCAAAACTAACCTAACACACCCTCCCAACATCTCTTACCTTGCCACACTCCCTCTCTTCCCTATAGCTAACCTAACACACCCTCCCAACATCTCTTACCTTGCCACACCCCCTCTGTTCCCTATAGCTAACCTAACACATCCCTCCTAACATCTCTTACCTTGCCACACCCTCGAGCTCTTCCTCATAGCTAACCTAACACACCCTTCGCAAAATCTCTTACCTTGGCACACCCCCTCTCTTCCATAGCTAACCTAACACACCCTCCCAACATCTCTTACCTTGACACACCCCCTCTGTTCCCTATAGCTAACTTAACACGCCCTTCCCAACATCTCTTACCTTGCCACACCCCCTCTTTTCCTCATAGCTAACCTAACACACCCTTCCCAACATCTCTTACCTTCTTGCGCCCCCTCTCTTCCCTATAGCTAACCTAACACGCCCTTCCCAACATCACTTACCTTGCCACACCCCCTCTCTTCCACATAGCTAATCTAACACACCCCTCCCAACATCTATTACCTTGCCGCGCCCCCTCTCTTCCTCATAGCTAAACTAACACACCCCTCCCAACATCTCTTACCTTGCCACACCCCTCCCAACATCTCTAACCTTGCCACACCCCCTCTCTTCCTCATAGCTAACCAAAAACACCCCTCCCAACATCTAGTATCTTGCCACACCCCCTCTCTTCCTCAAAGCTAACCCAACACACCCATCCCAACATCTCTAACCTTGCCACACCCCCTCTCTTCCTCATAGCTGACCTAACACGCCCCTCCCAACATCTCTTACCTTGCCGCGCCCCCTCCCTTCCCTATAGCTAACCTAACACACCCCTTTCGGCATCTCTTACCTTGCCACACCCCTCTCTTCCCCATAGCTAACCTAACACACCCCTCCCAACATCTCTAACCTTGCCACACCCCCTCTCTTCCCTATAGCTAACCTAATACGCCCTACCAAACATCTCTTACCTAACTAGACACGAATACATTGAAATGTTATACAGCCCTTGAAGTGGTGTTCAACGTTGCATTGCACAATGCCTCTTTTTTGATAGTTGGTTAATTAATATATATGTAAATAACAAATATACAAAGTAGTATTTAAGTCAACAAAGCAGTATTCTCACCTGATCTTTTTTGTTTGAGGGTAAATGTGAACAAGTAATTTCATGACCAGAGCTGATGACAATACAAGTATAAATTACATTACAAATTTTACATACTTGTTTCTCTAAAACAATAAAATACAACATGGACATAACGATTTAAGCTTTTATTAACTGACATAATACAATATAAAAAAACAGAAGTGTAAAAAAAGGTATTAAAACAACTTTTATGAAACATATATAACAATAAAATCGTAAAACTATTTGTAATTAATCCACCAAGGGAGATTTATTCGCTTTAAAGAAACTGAACCATTAAACATGTTTCTTTATTTGAGTACCATTCAAGTTTGTAAATTTTCTTTCGGTTTAAGTTTCCATGAATCCCCACTCACGGCTCTATCAGGCGACTATGCGTGGAAGCTGATGTAAGCTGCTATATCTAACTGAATTCCACTTAAAAGAGCCATTCCGTCATTTCCATCACATTGTGTTGTGCTTTAATACGAACCTAAATGCCATATATGAATTTGGTTAAATCTCACATATTCACCTCCAAAAACATGTATATGATATGAAATCGCAAAAATCGAAATCATATCTCCAATTAACATGATTACTACTTATATAATTATCGAACACTTTAAACTCAGAACTGTCCTTCTATCTGCTTCCAGAATGACTTTTATCTTATCTATGAACATCATTGTTCGGATTCGATCATAATCGTGACTTTATACGTTCTATTGCCACTATTGAAAACCGATTAGCTTTAAAATAAGTCTCATCGAAACTTCAAACTTTATGATCAAAATGCACAATTTATAAAGTTTGGCATTCATGACTCCAACACTCACGGAGCTTGGTGGTGAAATCTATCTGAATGAACACTATAAATTACAGCCAAAGTCCTGATTGTATCCACGTTGAAAGTGGAGAAATATCGGAACGTCTACTCTGGGTTATCGAAGATAGGAATAGTGAAACAGAGCAAACTTTTGGATATAGAAGATAGACATTCAACAAACAATATATTAATGAATTAAACGTAACAAGGAGCACAAAAGGGTTAATACTTAAAGCCAGACATGTCAAAAGTCGTGGATGATACAGTAAATAGACCATAGTAGACCATATAAAACAGGATTTCATTCCTATACGTTGATCTCAAGCATCTCAATAACAATCATCTGAGAACATCTAGAAAATATAGAAAGAATAAAAAGGACTTTTAAAATGTAAAACGAGTAGAAAAGAAATGCATTGCCCGGGGCTGAAACGTATAGCATGTGATATATTTAAACTGTACAAAGCCTGAACAACATTAACCTATGAAACGGACCACTTAGAAGAGTTGTACAAATGAGTTAAATGCGATCGACTGCACTTTGGCTAAATGACCTGGTGAATGAAACAATAGATAACAAGAACTAAATTATAATTTCTAAAGATGGTGTTATAAGGAAAACAATATTACATCTTATGTCATGGGTCAATAATCAAACAAGTGTTCATAAAAAATAAGTTCAAATGCACATCACAGCAAAATCTGATTATAGCTGCTTTATAAATTTGCTTGAAATTCCTAGAGGACACATCTCCCTCAATATCAATGGCGATAAACCAGGTCACAGCCTATCCATTGAACGTGTGAAGGGGTGGATTGCTGTTCCAGAAACATTACTGCCCATACGTTTAACGCCGATTTTAAGAGTATTTCACTTATATCAAGGCTTCTATTTTACTTACAGGGAGAAAACCTGCAACACCATTGTTGCTATGCATTGCGTTGAAACCTGCGAGCATCGGCTGGAACTAATGAACCATGGATGGTACTTCACTGAAATTTAGTAAAGCATCGCTAAAATAAAAAACCTGACGCCCGTATTGGAAACCAGACCGGATAATGAAACTATCAATATATTTAGTTGAAAAGCACAACATTAATTCAGCTCAATATCGGTCTTAATTTTAACAGGTTTGCTCACATTCTGTCTACAACCTAATGTGCCTTCAAGTCTTAAAACAACATGTCCAGTGACTGCAGTTACATGCATTTACATCCTTTTACATATCAGCCTTGGATGACAAAAACAGTTTAAAAACATAGAAATATGCTAAGCTAGTTCATGGCTCAAGGGGTTAGGTCCTCTCAAATCTCTGCTCAACTGATAGATGGCGTCCTTGCTCAAACGCGTGAGAGGGTTTGTCATGATTCTAAATATAGAACAGAAATGAAAAGTCTCTCTGAGCTGAATAGAATATTAAGACCGTTTGTGCCTGGGCTTTTTATTCAGTCATAAACAGGGCATTTCCTGAACGCTATTTTTAAGCAGAGCGAGATCAAATCGGTGGCCTGATTTCAATGATGATTGCAGGCAAACTTACGAAACACTGTGTCGTTATTCATTATTTGAAACATGTTGACCAACATCTGGTTTCTCTCATTTGACTTGGCTTCCTACCCGTTGTGAATAAAACATTGAATAAAAAGACTACGAAATTTAAATGGGTAGTCAGGGATCACCTTTATAGAGAACATCCATTAATGTATCAAGGTGAAAATACCACGTGTACACAGTTTTAACAATTTTCGGTTTTGAGATGTTTTTGAACTTTTGCTCACTGTTGCTGCAAACAGTGGCTGTTCCGTGAACCTCCCCTGCATCACACATATCAGCTAATCAGTAAAGACATGGCGAAATGAAACAAACAAAATTGTCTATACAAAGGAAATATGATTTCTGAATGATTCTGCTTCGGAAGGCCTGCAATTATATTATCTATTACAATTTTCTTTTCAGTTCTGTATGAATACGAGCATACTTAAATCTATTTTCCCCCATTCAGTTGTAAAAGTTTAAAAGCATATCAGCGTGATCGTAAGATGATAATTTCACACTAAAAGAATATGTCTATTACTACATGTCATAAATGATAACATTGGGGATGCCCTGGAGTAAATTGTCTCGTGAAAAGCATGTGGACAGCAGAACATTATCCATCTATTAGATATCCACCAAGCACAGGACGTTCTATCAACTTCAATACACAGCACGTTACCTTTTCTAAACAACTAGTCAATACAGGAATATCTACGATGAGAGCCAATCAGCCGATTGTGGCAGAGCAGTTTCAAGTCCCTCGGGGTTGACAAGGCGTCCCATGAACAGTATGACGTCACTCTTGTTGTCCCGAATGAAGAAGAGAAACGGGTGGTCTGCAGTGAAGAATATTGGTTCCTGAAAAATCATACCGTCAACACAATCCATAACTGTACACGCCGCAGCTTCTGTGCCGTACTCATTGACCTCTACGAATGATTTATGGATCACCTTGGAGATGGTCACAAGACCAGAAGGGTCCATTCCTCGAAAGTTGGCACTGACAGGACCAAACGCACTTTGCATACCCATTGAAATGAGGATGTCACTTAATTCAAACTCGGATTCCATCTTGAACCTTGGTAGGGCCACATTGACTTCCATTCTGGGATATTGCGAGTTCTTGAGGTGATCCTCAGTCAGATGTTGCTCGACCACGTCTAGACCATGATTTGTATAGGGAAGAAATATGACCATGCTGAGATGATCGCCCCTATAGGGCAGCTCGAGAGCCGTGCACTGAAGGTCCTCCAGCTTCCGGTAGCCGAAGTCGTCAGTGGCGTGCATCATGTCCACTCGAGCCTGGTGTGACGGAGACACGACGAACTGGTCAGAGCGGGTACAAGCCGGATCAAACCAGTTCATCCACAACCCCTTGAAGTAAATTGTGTTAATTATCATCAAACACGTGTCTTTAGACATCAGCGGCGCTGAAAGTACATTTTGTATCTTCCCGTGTGTTTCTTTAGCGACCCATGCATTTACCATTTCACACACGCCATCAGGGTTGCCGGCAAAATCGCACAGCTCCGCACCTGCTCTCATTGATTGACATTTCTCCAGATAGTCCTGACAGAGTTTTTTGTCCTTTCTAATCAAGAGTTTATTAGCGGTGGAAATGACATAACTTTTATCAAGAGACGACAACCTCTTCATATATTCTTGGAACAGTTCAGGAAGTTGAGTTTTTTCACTTAAGTTAAGAAGTCTGGCCATTTCTGAGGCAGTTTCGTCCCTGGCACCCATGTAGGCAATAGCCAGCACTGTGAATATACTGTAGGGCGACATGAAGACATTGTCACCGGCACTGAATTCTGCGAGTTTCTGGAAGAGCTTCCTACAAAATGAAGCGTTGGATGAAGAAAGTTGTCCCGTCAACGCGGACGTCTTGCTGCATGCCATCAGCCCGGTCAAACTACAACAACAATGTTACAACTTCAATAAATATGTAAACGTATATATCTTATTTAAATGACTACTGGTAAAGAAATCATAATGAATGATCAGATCGTTTCAAAACTGTATTTCAATGAGTATCCTAACTAAGAATAATAACGTTATTACTTTCTCCATACTTATGGACGTTATGAGCCAAACCAACATTTTTGGTTCAGTTCAGAACATTCGGAATCGGTTAACCATTCGATTGTGATAGAAGTTTACATTGATAAATCTGGCCTTTTCCAAAGGTTAAAAGTTATTTCTCGTAAGAAAATATTTACATATATATGGAGAATAATGATAAGATATATTAAAAAGAAAATGTATATAATACTGTGCGTGTCATGTAGAAACCAATCTGTGTTATCTTTAAATAGAATTTTAAAAATCTTTTTAATCATTATATTTCATTTTCATTGTTAAGTACACGTTCGTGTAAGATACGTGTTTCATTCTTTACATGAGGAAAAAGTTGTTACATTTGCAGAGCGCCTTAATTGGCAGTTCGGTTACGCACTCCAACCCAGCTGAAAATGAGAAAGCAACGATTTGTCCCATAACCAGGGTTAGCAACGCTTTGAGCAAGACCTTTCGTGGTGTGGAGTTGTGCGCAAACATCTGTATGTAATACTTTGTATGTTATTATCCATCTTTCCACGGCAAGGTGAACATGTATCGAGATAGACTCTATAAATCTTCTAACCGGTAGGTGAAAATGTATCGAGATTGACTATCCATCTTCCTACGGTAGGTGAAAATGTATCGAGATAGACTCTATCCATCATCCCACGGCAAGGTGAAAATGTATCGAAATAGACTCTATCCATCTTCTGTCGCGAAGCGGGAAGATTTGGAAATATTTTCGTTTTGGCCGTGAAGATGGTAAATATCATGATTAGGCATGCAGACACGAAACTTGATGGGCGATACCGGTAGAGTAGTACATATTATCTCGCTGATAAATTAAAAAGGGGGATGGGTCGTCAAGAATCTAGGAGTCATTTATTATTGCCCAATCAAGGGACGATATTCAATTTTATGGCACATTTCAAATGGCGCAACACAGGTACCATGTATCTTTTCATACAAAACCAGATTTGATAGTTTCAGGTGACCACAATCCCCAATTTTCCATGGCACACCTATCTTACGTTGCAAAATTCTGTCCTTTTCTGAATAGTTTCAATGTAACGGGCAAAATAAAGGTATGACGTGGCAATTTCGATAAAAACCGGTCAATATACTACCAACAGCAGGCGAAAAATGTTCAAACGTAATTTTTAAAAACTCATTTAAAGCAAAGAGAAGGACAGGTTCGAGTTGATAGTGTTTGTTAAGTTTGAAAAACCTTTAACGAACTTTAGACTATCTGCCTACCGCGTATATTTATCCAACATCCTCAACTACCCTTCTTAAAATGAATAATAACCATTTGTAGAAATGTAAACTGAAAACCTAACAATGCATCCAGGTTTCTAGTGTTTTAGGTCCTGGGCAGTCGAATAAAACCTATGATAAAACATTACAGAATTTCCTTTATCAAAATTCACGTAAAATGACAGATATCTAAGCAAGAATGCCTTACAAAAAGATACATAACAATTGTTTTACTGTATATATAAGACCTTCTGTTATGACATTCAAAATCAAAGGTAAATATTGGTTTGAATTGAAACTTACAACAATAGATGGTCATTACAGGATTTTCGTCTTTTTATGAACATATGAACATTAAAATTGTAACATCATTCTAAAAATATATTATCATCTCCGGCCAAGGACATTGAAATCATAGCCTTCATCCTGCAAAGTTGATATTCTAAAATTAGGATTAATTGGACTTGTGTCTGGAGAGAAATCAGTACAAGATTATACGCCCATATTTCAAAGGGTTCAAGACCAAACTTCAGCTTACTATTGTCAACTTCGTTTGGAGAAGTTTAGGGATAATAGCTGCCACGCCCTTGGGTTTTTTCGAGACTGAAAGTACTAACTTTGAGCCCTTGTCAGCAAGGTACATCCCAACGAAATGTCAAGTATATTGGTTCTTTGGTTCTTGTGTTGTGCAGAAAATAAAAAATCATGAACGAGACCTGGCGCTCGACGACAATGTAACCTACACGGCCAGGTGAGCCAAATTAAGAAGGAAGAACAAAGACAAAGACAAAACTGTCGAATGAGCAGAGCAGATGTGTGTTCCATCACCAGTGTGCTGGGTATAAACACAGATGTGTGTTCCATCACCAGTGTGCTGGGTATAAACACAGATGTGTGTTCCATCACCGGTGTGCTGGGTATAAACACAGATGTGTGTTCCATTACCGGTGTGCTGGGTATAAACACAGATGTGTGTTCCATCACTGGTGTGCTGGGTATAACAACGGATGTGTGTTCCATCACCAGTGTGCTGGGTATAAACACAGATGTGTGTTCCATCACCAGTGTGCTGGGTATAAACACAGATGTGTGTTCCATCACCGGTGTGCTGGGTATAAACACAGATGTGTGTTCCATCACCAGTGTGCTGGGTATAAACACAGATGTGTGTTCCATCACCAGTGTGCTGGGTATAAACACAGATGTGTGTTCCATCACCAGTGTGCTGGGTATAAACACAGATGTGTGTTCCATCACCGGTGTGCTGGGTATAAACACAGATGTGTGTTCCATCACCAGTGTGCTGGGTATAAACAGTTGTTGTAAACAATTCAGGAGAGTTCACTGTGAAAGAGACTACACTAAACTTCTATACGAGAGACTATCACAGTCAAATGATTGAGTATTCCTGATGTTATGTTGACATGTTCATGTTGATTTCATCGAGCAAGATTCCCCTGAATGTGTTCCAATGAACAAACTGTTGCGCCGATCCCCTTTGATGTGTTGGAAGGATCAAACTGTTGCGCCGATCCCCTTTGATGTGTTGGAAGGATCAAACTGTTGCGCCGATCCCCTTTGATGTGTTGGAAGGATCAAACTGTTGCGCCCAGTTTCCCTTGAAGTATATGGCATTGACAATGATCATAGCTGTCAACGGGTCCATTCCCCTAGATATGTGATCCTTGATTTTGTTGTCAGTTTCTCCTTCCACCGATTTGGTGTTCTTGTCAGCCTCTCCACGTCCATTGCCCTCGAGGTCAACCAGGACTGCACTTGCTCCATAGTGTTCCTGAGACCTCAGCTGGAATTCCTCGAGGACATTCAACCTTGTTGATGAAGAGTCTGTTAGCTGTGGTCAAAACATAACTCTCCTGCTGTTTCATCAACAAACTCAGATAGTCCTCAAAACCAGGATGCACCGTGTCTTTAAGGTCTGTCCACTTCAGAACCTGGTTCATCTGATTGGCTGTGTCTCCTCGGGCTCCAAGATGAGTCATTCCAAGAGCTGCAGAGATGCTGAAGGGGAACAGGAAGATGTTGTCGTCCTTCTTCTCTGTGGCCAACTTCTTGTAAAAGTCAAGGCCAAACGGGGAGTTGGCAGACGTCATCTCCTTCACAAGGTCAAGGTCTTTTAATTTACTCTTGCTTCCAGCCATGGCGCTGAGTTGGAATAAGTGGAAATAAATAGTAATGACTGATAACTAAATAAATGTTCATGGCCAAAAACCAGGTCTACATGCCTGTTCTGATCATTGGTTCATATGGGGAGAGATTGACAGTGTAATTGCCCTTAGTCATATGAATATCGTGCCAAAGAATATTTGTTCAGGACTAGGAATTGATATTACTGTCTACAGCCATGTTCCAAAGGAATAGAGCCATGGACTCTGTAGCTCATCAGTTATTGAATTCCTTATTATATGGAAGGTTTAATACTACCGTGTCTAATATTATCCAATAATCCACATTGGGAAAGGTATATCTACACAAACTTGTATCGACCACATAGGCTTCTATATAATTAAATAATCATAAAAGTGGACAACATATATGCTTGTTCATTCAAATTCCCTGCAAGGGTCAACTTCCTGACCTTACCAATCAACAGGAGTCACAGTAAGGTTCAGCCAAGCATTGCAAAAAACACAACTCACAGTAAGGTCAGCCAAGCATTGCAAAAAACACAACTCACAGTAAGGTCAGCCAAGCATTGCAAAAAAGTTGTGGGTGTTTTTTGTTTGGTGATGTAGAATTATTCTCTTTTGAAAGTGTATTTCCTGCACAATATGATTATAATCTATCTTTGAATCAGTTTTAATCGTCTACTACATCTGTAGTTTTGGCATGTAGCAGCTATGGTGTGGAGAAGTTTTGACATGTAGCAGTTTTGGCATGTAGAAGTTTTGGTATGTAACAGTTTTGGCATATACGAGTGTTGGCATGAAGAAGTTTTGACATGTGGAACTTTTGGCATGTAGCAGTTTTGGCATATAGCAGGTTTTGGTTAAAATGATGAATTCATCACTAGCATGGCCAAAACATTTGTCTGACTCATGTTTGACATTGCGCAGAGTGTTTTGAAAAGTTGTCATATGCAGATAATGTTAACATGTTAACAATCCTGAACACACCATTTGCAGCACTGATCTTTGAATCTTTCAAACAATGTACTATCATGTGTTAGTGGGTTATCGAACAATATTACTATTTGAACATAATTGATCTTAATTATAAAATTTGAAAATGTTTGTAGCAAATTCTTCAAGTATGAAAAAACATGATTCAAGTCGAATTAAGTGCGTTATTATCTGTATAATAATTACCAATATCTATCAAACCATTCTGATGAATCTTTTGATATATGTATCACAGATGTTATCACAAGCCAGATTAAGAAAACCTCAAAGAATGATGTGCATGATTGCTCTGAGAGCACAACATCCTCCATCAGATTTATTAACCTGGGACATTTAATTGGGAAATTCTGTACTAACCCTAACCCTAACCCTAACAACATCCTCAATCAGATTTATCAACCTGGGACATTTAATCGGGAAATTCTGTACTAACCCTAACCCTAACAACCTCCTCAGATTTTGGGTTTGTTTAAAACTTTATCTTCTAAAGAAGAATTTCAAAGGAATGTCCAGTGTATCTATTATTATTAACAGAAAATTCATTTGAAAAGACATCATTATATATTGTTACCATATTCTTTTAACTCTTGAAAAATTCAG
This sequence comes from Phorcus lineatus, assembly GCA_921293015.1. Classification (NCBI taxonomy): domain Eukaryota; kingdom Metazoa; phylum Mollusca; class Gastropoda; order Trochida; family Trochidae; genus Phorcus; species Phorcus lineatus. Next base: position 44,792,603 of record OV121095.1, on the reverse strand, counting down.
CTTGAGCACCTAAAAATTAGATAAAATACAGACAAAATATATTCATTTTTGATAATAGGTTTGTATTTGACCTTGACTTCACCTCTAACCTTGCATCTTCCCACGCATGCCCCATTTCCCTAAGACAGCCCCAATGACTCGCTAAGATATGCCTTGCTGCATTTCTCATACTATTCTGTGCTTGTCATTGAGGCTGCTCCTGCAGCTTTCAATAGTCAAATGAGAATTGCAACTTTTCGCCAAAGTAGAGGTCGCTGCACTCAAAACAAATTTCGAATAGTTGGCAGTAAGGTCTAAATTAGCCAGTGATAGAGACTGGTGCAATTTGTCATGCAGGAGAAGGTGCTAACCTTGAAAAGGAACATTTAACCAAAGGTTATAGTTACTAGTTATCAATTTGTTAAGTTCCAAAACATCTTGGTTCAAATACTCTAAGTCAAGGGCCACTACTGTGGTAATATTCTTGACCCCTTAATTTCAATATATGCATCGCTGATGTATACTCCAGCCATGTTCTAAGTTTCAGAAGGATTAAGCAAAAAGTGGGTGAGGACATGAGTTTATAAGACAAACAAATTAAGGCAACCACCCTCAGTTTGGTTATGCACATTACTGATGCATACCTAAAGCATTTGTCAAGTTTGATAAAGATTAATAAAAAGCTTTGGGAGGATTTGATTTTGGAAAACAGATACTGACATTGTGAAAATAGAACCCTTTAATAGTCAACCCTTTTAAGTCCAGGGCCATAAATCCACAAATATTTAATGCACTATGCCCAAAAAGGTATATGCCCAAAACTGACATATACCCAAAGCATGTACAGTTGATTTCGCAAGACAGGTATTGTATTTCTAAAATCAAAGGTCAACTGCTTTAATTCTCGGGCCGTTATTCCAAAAATATCATTGCATCTTTAAAGTTTCAGAAAGATTGATAAGAAACTGTGGGGGTGTTTGTAATGGCAAGAATAAACAGGTACAAAATCAGAAATGATCTATCAAAATAATCATCTGCGCAAGAGGTCATATCATAAAACTAAAGTTCATATTTATTACAAAACTATAGTTACATAACCACTAAGTTCATATTTATTACAAAACTATAGTTACATAACCACTAAGTTCATATTTATCATAAAACTATAGTTACATAACCACTAAGTTCATATTTATCACAAAACTAAAATTACATAACCACTAAGTTCATATTTATCACAAAACTAAAATTACATAACCACTAAGTTCATATTTATCATAAAACTAAAGTTACATAACCACTAAGTTCATATTTATCACAAAACTAAAATTACATAACCACTAAGTTCATATTTATCACAAAACTAAAATTACATAACCACTAAGTTCATATTTATTACAAAACTAAAGTTACATAACCACTAAGTTCATATTTATTACAAAACTATAGTTACATAACCACTAAGTTCATATTTATTACAAAACTATAGTTACATAACCACTAAGTTCACATTCTCCTCGAACATTTCACAATATATTCAACAACACAATGAAATAAAATTCTTTTATTACAGAAATAGCATTTTCTAGAACCACCACCGATAAACAACCTGTATTTGTAAATAAGAATTTGTAAAACATCAGAGAATCTGCGAACAAATCAAGCAGATACGAAGATTAATATTGCAGTGTCTAGAACGTTGGAGCTCACCTGGAATTATCCTGTCAGCAAATAACAATGAATGGCAATTAAAATTTGTTTTGCATTTAGTGAGTTTCAAAACTTCAGACACAAAACCCTTATACAAGCATATACAATATTGAAATAGACTATTATGATATGGTTTTAAGATGTAACAACAACTTTGTTAAATCAACTACTGTAAAAATAGCAAAGCCACAATCTTTATCCTTGATTATAGCAACAACAAGCTGAGCTCCATGGCATGTGAACAACCTTCATAAACAACTAGCTGAGCTCCATGGCATGTGAACAACTTTCATAAACAACAAACTGAGCTCCATGGCATGTGAACAACCTTCATAAACAACTAGCTGAGCTCCATGGCATGTGAACAACCTTCATAAACAACAAACTGAGCTCCATGGCATGTGAACAACCTTCATAAACAACTAGCTGAGCTCCATGGCGTGTGAACAACTTTCATAAACAACAACCTCTTGTTAAAATTCCAACATGTAACTTAACATACTAGTATGTTACACTTTCTTGACTTCTTGTAAAATCTAAAATATTAATTATGGCAAAGAATTAGCATTTATGACATTTAGACAATAAAATGATCAAAGTAGATGTTGAGAAAGAAACCCTTAGATCTCAACATCGTTTCAACCATTGTTTACAGAAGTTGTTATCAAAAATTGTCAAAGCTTAGGGTTTACTTTACTGAAAGTATCACCAAAAATAATAAGGCTCAAATGATTGCAAACCTTACTGTTTCATTTAACGTTTAAAGGTTCACAAACTACGTTGATACAAATTAAAGAATATTGCCAAAAATGTATCTCATTGAAAGAATTTTCGTGGATTTTTTTTTACCAAACATAGCAGAGAAATCAAACTAAGTAGTAAAGGTGTTTCCCATGTCTATAAATAGATGAAGTTTATTATTTTCATGCACAAAGCACTGCAGTCGTACTAGGTTCTCATTCTGAGAAAGATAACCACAAGCAGACAGAAAAGAAAGGCAGGAGACGGTCAAAACGACAATATACCACAAATGGGTCAAGTTGGTCGAAATAATGATTTATGATTTGATTGAAAGTCAAACTCGCTTGACTACACGGCAGAACTGGCTAGAAGCAGATTACATATTTCCAACTGGATAAAGGCAGGTTACTTGACTATTCTTTATGAGCAGCCATTCTACGTTGTCTTTAAGTTTTTAAGTTGTAACGGAGAAGTAACTGATAATCTTTCCATATTTTAAAAGAGCAAGTTGAGGTAATTTGCATAGATCCATACCAACACAATCAATTCAATTCAATTTTCTCAGTCTTTGACAGAACAAGGATCTTTTTATTTTTTTAACATGTACTGCAAATATTTCTGATATTAAATCAACAAGAAAACTATGCTTTGTAGTTGTCTCAGTTTGGATCAACATTCAAAATATAAAATGAATATTAAAATTTTTTAAATGAAATTTTATTCCTTTATTTGTTAACACTGTAACCTGAGCTGACGTTTTATGCAGAAAAGAAAAAAATGCAAAATTATAATTCACTGGCACGCGCTACTTCACTCAAATTGAACTTTATCGACTGATTGATATCATTTGTTTGAGTTTTTAAAAAAATGTTGTAATAGAAACAGTAACATACTCTGTGGCTCCTAATGAAAAGAAATAATATATAATATGATATGTGAAATTTATATAAAATCCTATAAATGCAATGCTTTAAGGATTATTTGATTTTCTTTAGGAAAATGTTCACATGGATTTCCTTTTATCTCTTGAACAGACTTACAACAAGAATACTAAAAATTCTATCAACGCTTAAAGTTTCAACAGGCATGAAATATTTATTGAGTTCATATGGATTTCTTTAATGTCTTACTCAGATTTGTAATTCAATGGAGATTGATGAAGTTCCAAGAAGATCCACTATCTATTCAACTTTATTCATCCAGCTACTAGAGTTCAACCCTAGACTGCTGCTGCTGTGACTGCCCATTGGAACCATCTGGTCTCAGCAGTCTTCCCAAGAACAGAACTACATCAGCTCTGTTGTCCCGAATCAGGAAGAGGAAAGGATGATCTGCCTTGAAGGGCTCAATAATTGGAAGAGATCTTGTCATTATACGGACAGCAGTTGCTGCCGCCGCTTCACTGCCCTCCTCGTTCACCTCCAGGAAAGCCTTGTGCACCACCTCCGAGATGTACAGCATTCGACTTCCATCTATTCCAGACAAATCAGCCTTTGTTTCGTCAAAAGCATCCGCCATCCCAAGAGCCTTCAGGACATCATTAAGGTTGAAGCTTGACTCTAGCACAAAGCGAGGCATGGTGATATCAACAGTGACATTGTGGACTCCATTTAGAGCCTCAGCGAGCGAATCATGGTCCAGGGTTTTCTCAAGAGAGGCAAGGCCATCATCTTCAAAAGGTAGAAGGAAAAACATGCTAAGATCCTTGCCCACGTAAGGCAGCTCGAGTAAGGAGCATTTCAAGCTTCTGCTGTGCCCATAATTAAACTTCTTCCTCATGTGCATCATATCAACTTCAACATTTTCCCCAGGTTTTACTTTGAAGATCCCCTTTGATGTGTTGGAAGGATCAAACTGTTGGGCCCAGTTTCCCTTGAAGTATATGGCATTGACAATGATCATAGCTGTCAACGGGTCTATTCCCCCAGAGATTAGGTTCTTGATTTTGTTGTTGGTTTCTCCTTCCACCCATTTGTTGATCTTGTCAGCCTCTCCACGTCCATTGCCCTCGAAGTCAGCCAGGACTGCGCTTGCTCCATAGTGTTTCTGAATCCTCTGTAGGAATTCCTCGAGGACCTTCCGCTTGTTGTTGATGAAGAGTCTGTTAGCTGTGGTCAAAACATAACTCTCCTGCTGTTTCATCAACAAACTCAGATAGTCCTCAAAACCAGGATGCACCGTGTCTTTAAGGTCTGTCCACTTCAGAACCTGGTTCATCTGATTGGCTGTGTCTCCGCGGGCTCCGAGATGAGTCATACCAAGAGCTGCAGAGATGCTGAAGGGGGACAGGAAGATGTTGGCATCCTTCTTCTCTGTGGCCAACTTCTTGTAAAGGTCAAGGCCAAACTGGGAGTTGGCAGACGCTATCTTCTTGACGAGGTCAAGGTTGTTTAATGTACTCTCGCTTCCAGCCATAGCTCTGTTGAAGAAAGTACACGTGTGAACTAACATCAGAATTCCAAGGTTACTTAACATTTGTTTATACACCATTTTCATATTCTTAGATCAATTATTTGATTTCATCCCAATAAAAGGCATCCCTCAGTCATTATCAGATAGGACTCATGTCGGATGTTCTTGGCTACAGATGCCTGAAAGAGTGGAAAGCAGACCATGAGCAAGCTGAGAGCAGAGAGAAAATATCAGACGTGGTAGAAGTAGCAGACAGAGGAAGTTCACAGATTCATAGTTAGTTCTGCATTACAAGAACAAGCAATGTGGGAAACACAAATTGGCCATGTGTCCTTGTGAAGTGATGTGTTGTTAGTAAGACACTGCCAAATGATTTGTTAACCAAAAGAGATCTTAAGTTGTCAATGTGTATCATGGTGATGTTATCTTGTAAACAGATTAAAAACCAAGTTTGGAAGTACAAATCATTTTTCTTCAGTGCAAATTATATCAAAGTCAGTATATGAAAAGTGCTCATATCGTTGACAGTAGAATCAAGTGGACAAGGTGTAAATAAACAGAGATAGGCAATGACTGTCTTCATGATGAGATTGTCCACTTGACTGGAAAAAACCACTAAACTCTAATATGAAATAAACAAAACATCAGCTGTTCAGGATATTCTGTTCAAATTCTTATCGGTGTCCACACATGAAAATAATTAGAGACAGCTGCATCAAGTGGGTCAACAGAAACTGGGTTCAACAACTGGTTCATGCACCAGCGGTGATAGTTTGCTCTTCACGTTATCCTATATCCATTGTAAAGTAGAACTAAAAAGCATTTCTTTCTTAATATACACCGATTAAAAGATTAGGACTCATCCTGTTTTCAATCCATATTTTTCACTTATTTGGACAATTTGTAGGACAAAATGACCAACCAATATACAATACTTTGTATCACAGACATAATGCGAGAAATATTCAATAGCAATGTTTACCTTTACAATAAAGACTTTCATGTTTTGTTCCTATTTCAGACAAACTAGAAATGAAAAATATTATTTACAGGTACATAAACCTGGGGACATTCAATCATACCCTGTCTTAAACAAATGTCCAAGTGCTCCCAGATGACCCCTTTTGATAAAGACTTTATATGAGATTATCATATATCATTACATTACTGCTTAATGTATATAGCCTTTTATAAACCCTGACTTTTTGTAAATTGACTTCATATAATTTGCAAAAAACATCTGCCATTTTATGACTGTCAGGCTAAAAAAAGAGTTTCTGGTCTTTACAGAGAGATTTTTAAAAAAAATACAACTTCATTTTGCAAAATGAACGTATGACATTCTTAAAATACTAAGAAAACACCAATTAAAATAATTTTCAAATCACTTATACTATACTTAAGAATTGAAAGGAAGACAATTATTTAAACAGAAACAAGAAGATTTTTCAATGACCATAGAATGTTTTCCTAAACTATGGGAACAGAGTTATCCTTTGGCCCCAAGAAGACTTGGTGGGTGGGTTTCAAATTGACGTGAATGGACACCAGAGAGAAATGATGTTTTTAGGCCTAACTTGTAAGTTAAATGTGGCTTTGTTTATCAAATCAAACATTGATGAGAGGTGTATTTTCTGCACACTTCTAATTATTTTCTTTTTATCAAAATCTAATATCTTCTGTACTTATCAATTGAGCACATACCTTAATTAGATATTGATTAACTAAATGACTCTAAAAAAATTATTAATGACAAAATTGAAATTCATTTGTAATATGGTTTGAATATTTATCATACTGCAATTGAAATCAATTTAGAATACACAACCAGATAAATGAAACAGGAATACATACTGAAATATCAATACTCTATTGCTAGAGACAATCAATGTAAACCAATTGTGTAAATTTGCACAGGTAGAATAAGAAAGTATCAGCAGGTGTTTTATGATTATTTCATATTGATCTCTGAGAATTTAAAAAAACATTAGGTATAGTTACTTCTGTGCCTTTGTGACCATTTATATTTTTTTTGTCGCTGATATATAATGTCCAATAATTAGAAATATTTAAAGCAAATTCTTTTGAAAAACAGCATAAATTAAATCAGTACAGAGCAAACATTTACAGAATTGCTGGGAAACTGTGCTCTAGAAATGCATGTAATATAACACTTACTCAGAATACAGTGAATTTTATTTCAAAGCTGCTTAGAGATTATCATTATTTTGGTTTGCTTGTCAGGAAATATTGATTGGTAGGAAAACTTTGCAACCGATTAGGTCGCAATAGGTGTTTAAAAAATGCTGGTCAATTTCTTGACAGCAACATTTATTATCGAAAACTACACATGTAATTGTACTTTAACACTGATTGTCGATTTATTCATGTACCCTTTCTCTGCGTGTTTATTTTGAATGAATAAATGAATGATTTGTACATGATCTTGTAATACAACAACCAATTCAACAACGCCCAGTGAAAAATAGACTATCAATAGACTTTCATACTGATGCCAGTTTTAGTTCGGGTTTAATCATAATTGACCCTTTAAGTTATGGCTTTGTGTCACCAGAGATAATAGGAAGTTTATAATAATGATATATTCCCTTCTGAAATGTAAAACACTAGGTAAGAATTGTCACATCTGCACATAAAATATACATATGTTGTACATGTGAAATTTCAAGCTATTACAATGTTGAAAAAATGTCATAAATTCCTGAAAATGTTGATACATGATGATATATCATATATAACCTGAGAACTTTCTTCCAAAAGCTTACCTTGTCAAAAAAACTGAATTAAGTTGTTCAGGTTTTTCTAAAATCACTTCCGGGTTCACAATTTCATGTAACCTTTTACGGCTTCTTCAATCACAGATGAATCAAATACAAAAATAAACCGCCTCTGTGATTTTGACGCTATGGTATGTCAAAACAGGTCTTGGTTTGCTCAACATGTACTGCGCTTGGGCAAACAGATTAACTGTCACTGAGAAATGAGTCGAATCACAAGACCCTCTTTCAGATATGTGAGATTAGAGTTATTTGCCCCTGTCGCTCACCAAACTCCACACAGTGCTGCTACATGGTCAACGCTAAATATTAACCGCTCAGCGAGCATTCTGAGCGGATAATATTTAGCTTTGACCGCTGCTACATCTCTCCTCGCTTTAGCAGACCGTGGTCAATGCGCATGCTGGTACATGTATACGTATATCAAATGATGAAAACGGTTCCCTTTGGGTTAGGGTCCTAAGATTAAAATCTTCAACGGCACGGAGTGGTATTAAAATTCAAACGATGTTCAACCACGAAAATAGGTCCTATATATAGTTGATGGGTCTCCTTTTACTTCGTTACAAACAATGTTAAGATAGCTAGTACCGTAATTATTAAAGTTTTTCATTTTCTCACGTAAAGCTACACCGTCTTAACTTACTTAATTCGACCAATTTATAGGTGACATGAGTATCATTTTTCTTTTAGATATGAGATATGAGTCAAAGAAAACTGAAAATAATCTTTAAATTAATCAAAGTTAGGTAGGCTGAAAGTTCACCTCCCCTTTATAAATAGTCTTTTGAAAAAGGGGAAGAGATATTTCTACAAAATATAATAAGTTCTTTTTAATTTCTTTTGTTAAAAGATTTTAAAATAATTGACACATCAGAACCTAAATCGACCAACACAGTTCAGCTTAATATACGTATCAGGGAATCAACGAAATTCAGAAAGGTGAGGTGAGAGTGAAGTAAGGTGATTTTGGACGACGCTTTCAAATTCAGTTAAAGCATTATACATTATATAAGACAACGGAAAAAATTGTTTTAAGATTAATACTATCTAGTCTTTTGTTCATTAAACTAGTTAATGAATATGATTTTAATGACATTACTACTACTATTTGACATGGACCGAAGATACTAACATTTTTTATAATAATGCCCTGATATTTCATTGATGCGTATATAAGCTATCAAAATTACCAGGTCTTATTAATAGCCTTATATTTATTTTCAATAATATTTAAACTGAATTACTATTTGCCATCTGCTAAACCTTTTAAGTTAGGATTATGCGATCGTGTAGGTTGGAAATAGAGTAAGTCTATCATCTCTTATGAATAATTCTACCGATAAAATACGTCTTACCACAAATAAAGAAATATGCTTTGTCAATAGCTTTGTCAATGACGCAGCAACCTCCATCACTAAGCAACACGAACGGAAGGACGCATTTACACGTGCGTTTCTAAAGCGATTGTGTAATTAATTCTACACATGTACATTCAAACTCCATATAGGACAATGTTTTTTAAAAAGTTTTATCTGCACAGGAATAGGTCATTATGAAGGTTTATTAAGATTTTCTTGAAAGTGACACTGTTAGTTGTAACTTTATGAATCGTAACATGGTATCGTCAAGTAATGATAATAATAATAACTAGGACTGCCGAGGCAGTACAAAGGTCTTCAAGACTTCCTCTTTGACCTTCACACAGTGTTTGACCTTCACATGCCTTTTCGTCTTCGTCAGTGGTAAACAGTAACTTATGTATGTGACCAATCTCATAAGCAAACTGTGATTTTTGCAAAGAAGTTGATAATGCGAAAAAACGAATTCGCCATGATTTACTTTTTTGCTCCAAATGTAATTGCCCATCTTTTAAAAAAAGGTTTCAGGTCTCTAAGTACATTTTGAAAAAAATTCCAATGTTAATTTTTAAAACTTTGAGTGGGACTGTGCCTTTAACACATGATCCGATTAAGCCCAAAAGCTTTGCATGTCTATTCCTCAGTAAGGGCTATCAGCATACCAAATTTGGTTGAATTTGAAGCAGCCGTTTTGGCTGTATCCGATTCACACAAAAAGTACAAATAATGATACGGATAAGAACAATAGGTCTTCTAGACTTTGTCTTGAAGACCTAATAATACTTTATTACCCCGAAAGGAATTCATTTTTTAGCATCACAAAGCTTGAACATACAGGAACATACATGCGATACACAAACAAAGACATTACATTAAATCAAAGATCATTTAACAGACGGACGCTGAAAGCAATGAATGCATTTTTACATCTATTCGTTTTACGGGATAATAAATATCTTCTGCCTGAAGGAAGCTTAACAAACTCCCCGTATAATGATACGGTTCTGACACAATCTTTAGGGATAATTTCAAAATTCTTTTTTCATAAAGATATGATAAATTTCTAAAAGAAACTCCGGCAATTTTCCCAGCAATTTGAACAACTTTTTCCAAGCGAGACTTGTTAACAAAAGATAAGGAGCCATACCAACATTGGAAAGAAAAAGTTGATATGTTCTCAACGAAACAACGATAAAAGAGGGAAAGTACACGTTCATTCACATTAAAAGATCGTAGCTTGCGCATGAAATGTAATCTTTGTTGACACTTTTTGAAAACTGCATCAGGATAAGCATTCCAATTTAATTTACTATCTATTATTGTGCCAAGGTACTTGTATTCATTTACAATCCCAACCTTAAAACTATTTATACAGACAGTATTAAGTAATAAGTGACAGTAATAAGTATCATTTTGATGTTTATCGGGTCAGGAAAGTGAGAGTATTAAACCGGGTAAAAAGTCGCAACGCCGGACTCGCGTCAATTTGTCATAAATATTTGGCAACTTATCTAAAGCAGTTTGAACATAGATATGAGTTGAAAATGTTGATAAAGGTTATTTGACTGATATTTTGGTAGATATATAATACGTGTGCTTTCGGTTTCGGACAAATCATAAGGGTAATGCCTTTTATGCTTTTATCAAACATATACATATCATAGTTTCATACATAATCAAACATTTAATGTAGTGAGAAATAATTTTCAAACCTCCTTTATCGTGCTTATAAATTCAATAGTAGGTATTGTTCAAATATATATCGTATATCAATATTTACTACGGTCTCATATACGATGTTTTATAAATACCTTAATCACTTCTGTTAAACACTAGATAAGTTGGCAGTCATATATTTCATGTATTATTCAAATCATATCATAAGTAAACGTACTCACTGAAAAAAAACCTTCGATCCGTCTGATAATATCACCACGATACACTACGTAAACACAGCCTAATCTGGTACACTGGCAAGTACGTCGTGGGGTCCTTTAAAGAAGTCTTTATCATAAACAGTAACTTAAATGTAACAAGGTTGTTTATTTCTTTATATAGATATTACCTACCCGGTTCATGCGCAGTAGAGACGGTCACGTGTAATACCCATGCAAGTATTTTTATACTCGACCAGAACGACGGGACGGAGTTCTCTCTGCTTCTGTGCAGAGCTGTTTTAAGGTGAGTTTGATTCAGATGTTCACAACGATACAAAGAGTTGAAATGACTGGTTAGTTCAGATTTAGATTTACTCAGAGCAGTGATTTATAGCCCTGTTTTTTGGGGGTCCCTTAAACGGTCTTTGTTAAGTCGCAATTTTCTCGCGTGTCGGCTGTTTAAAGGAGTGGCCCAGCTCGAAGCTCTCCCGTGAGCCGAATACTAATGTTACATACCACTAGCTTAGCACTAAGAGAGCTTCGAAAATTTATCCAACGTACCTTTTCTACAAACATCTAATATAGAGACCGGTAGTATGCGGGTGAATTCGTAATATACTTCCAACCGTCCAGTACATACGCCAACCGGTTGTGATAATCTGTATAAGAAAGGCGTTCATTATGTCAAATTTACATAACACAACACACTTTGATATTTAGCATATGAAGGAGAACCTCCTGCAAAAGTGTGTTTTAGAGTAGAATTGTTCTATTGCAGATGTTGTGTCGAGAAATATAACAATGTTACGTTTGTTCACAAACTTTGTAGCATGTTGTTGTTAAAGTATTATTGCTGATATCAGTTATAATTCAGATGACTAAAATGGCTGGACACATGTGTCTCTGCGTTTTACTCTCAGGTAGGTCCCTCTTTCCTCTTACATGCTACTGGTTGTGCGAATATCTCTCCAATGTTGTATTTCATATATATATATATATATATATATATATATATATATATATATATATATATATAGATAGATTAAATATAACATACTTCACATAGTCGTTTGAAGAATCATTTTAATCCGATACTAGTATTTCGCCAAAAATCTTAAACACATCTTAACAAGGGCTAAATATGATGGTATTCAAAACCCAACAGAAAGACCTTCAGTTTCCAAATGTTCAAATAAAAGATGTGGCACATGTCCCCATTTATTAGAAGGCTCGTCTTTCACATTTGACAATGGCAAAACATTTGAAATAAAATCTAACTTTGATTGCAATTCAAAAAATGTCATTTATGCAATAATGTGCCCTAAGTGTAAAAAATCCTATATTGGTAAAACTGAATGCCTAAGAAATAGGGTAACCTTACACAGACAACACAATAACGATAGCAGATACCGCTGTTTATTTGTAAATAAACATCTTTCTACTTGTGCAAATGGTGATTTCAAAATATTTCCTTTCTATAAATTATTTCATAAATCTAACATGGGCAGTGTCTCAAATGCACTTTTACGACTTGAAGAGTCCTTCATTGACACCTATAGACCCTCACTAAATAAACAATGAGATGATTACCCTTAAATCACTGACATATATCTCTAACTACAATTGAGCTATTTAAAAACAAAAGGGATTATGTCACATTAACATATTGCTCAAGGGGTAAACTCATAAGAGAGTGATTGTGTCAAACAGAAGACCAACAAGGAAGAACCATGATGTCACCTGATTAGCATAATTTACAATATATCCTTGTACATTGTACGTATATTTTGTTATAAAAACGCTTGTAATGCGATGTTAACGATCATATCGTTTCATCCCTGATGAGTCAATACTATTGACGAAATACTAGTATCGGATTAAAATGATTCTTCAAACGACTATGTGAAGTATGTTATATTTAATCTATATGTGACCTTGCGTTTGAACCAATTCAACTTTTCATATATATATATATATATATATATATATATTTGATATTTAGTCGATCCGCTGTTAACTTGTTTTTTTGTTGACTTATGTTCCTAAAAGTATTAACTACTGAGAAGTAGTTATCCGGAAATGTCTCGTTGCTAAACATGCCCTTCAAAGATGAATATTTGTTTTCTTTAGAAATGAAAAACATAACTATTTAATTTTGATATTCGTGGTTTTTGTTTCTCATAAACACTGACTTTCTGGTGTAATCGTATATATAATGACCGACTTGCAGGTGTAATCGTATAAAAATATTACAAACTCAGTGAAACAGTATAGAATATATTTCTTCATTATCCTAAATATTCAAGTCCAGAAAATTATTATTAAAGTACTAGGTAAAATTCCTTCAAACAAATCTATCATTGTTTTCTAAAAATTAGCTGTAGTGTGATGCATGTACGGATGACGTGGATGGTATACGATATGGGTGAAATAGCAACCTAAGCGCGAGGCGTTAGTTGTGATATCGCCCGCGAGCGGTAGCGAGAGGGCGATATCACAGCTAACGCCGAGTGCTTGGTCGCTATTTGCCATACACAACAAGGCCAAGTTTATATTCAATACCTTTCATTTTGGAAAGTGAATAATTTGAATAAGAATATCAATTGATATTTTGTTGACTAGCGTTTATAAAGACATTAATAAAGTAATAACGTACAACTATAGAGGTTATATGAGGATACTTTGTATCCGATTACAGAGGGGAAACTTCTTCCCGAGGTACGATACTGATAAACATGCGAGACTCTGCCGAGCATGTTTATCAGTATCGGACTGAGGTAAACAGTATTTTACACACCTCGGTGTGATATGTTCCCATTCTTTTAACATTGGTGCATTCTCATATCAACCTCTTATAACGTCATCATCGATTGTTTCTCCATATCGCCCTAGGGCACTATCACATATCATTCAAATCAGTTATTATGTCCTTTGTTTTTAATTGAAGGCTATATGCCATAACCACCAACTACGCATAGCTATAAGGTTATGTCTATTTCTAATCTTAAGAATCAAATATTTAGCTTTAAAATCTCAAGCAGCCAGATATTGTTTATATCCTACTTGACTCGTTCGGTCAGGACACATAAACACGCAAAGTAAAACGTTTACAAATTAATTTTATAAAAACTATTTGGTTTGAAAGCTTTGTAGGAATGTTCTGCGGGAGTGTAGTTTTTTTGCCATAATCGCTCGTCACCCGGTCATTATTTACTACATAAAACATAAAACGAAACAACGAAGTGACAATGTACACCATGTAGTGTTATATTGATATCATACTGATATCTTCCATTTCATATACGCGATATGAGTTACTTTTGATGAATACTTTACATGTAATAATTTTTTTCAAAGACAGTATGTATGTATGTATGTATGTATGTTTGTATGCATGCATACATACATGCATGTACGCATAAGTAAATATGTAGCTTTTTCTGCTGCCAAACGACAAAGTTTGCTTTAGCTTGCAAGGTCATCCCGGACATGGCCAAGGACGCAGGACTGATTGGACATTACACCAAACATTCCATACGTGCTACAGCAGCCACAACACTCTTCAGAGCTGGTGTAGATGGACAGTTAATCATGGCACAATCATGGCACAAACTGAACTCTTTATGGTACGTAATGGGTTACAATGATGAATAAAATATTTGTTACAAAAATGTCATCATGTTTCTTTCTAAAGAATGATTCAACAAACTGTACTTACTTAACAAAAATAGTTCACTCATTTCAATTTTCTTTTCATTAAAGTATATAGGCCTACATATGATTTTGTTTCTCAGCAGAGCAAACGTGTTCACCCAACGCCAACAGCTGACCAAATTGACCAGCAGCCTGACCAACAACCTGATCGCGGTACATGTTGTACAAGGGTTGTGACACCAAACGTTGATCTAGGCGATTCGCGTTACACCTTTGTAAACTGTAACGTGACTTTCTTAAACAAATAAATATTCGCTGACGGTTTTTTGTTATCATTTTTAGAAGATATGAATGTGGAAACTTAAATGATTAAGCAAAGCCCTGGTTTGTGAATGTGATACAACAAGAATGCTAAAATAACGTGCCTTTATCGTACTTCATTATATATAAACAACACCGCAATTACTATCTCTTGTTCTAAATTACATGACAGAACAAATGTTATGGCTTCTTGCTTCCCGACACAAACTTGTCAGCGAGTGACTAATTCTATCATATCCACAAAATCAAATGCTCACACGAGCGAAGTTCGAAATCTCACATGTTAAACACATGTACTGTACTACATGTATTTAACAGAGTTTTATGTATGTACTGTACTACATACATAAAACTGTGATAACTTCTTTTATCTGACGTCACTGTCACAGTGGCGCAGTTGATAAGTTGTTAGGCTACAAATCAGTAGATCGTTGGTTCGATTCCACTCCTTGACAATGTAAAATATTTCTTTATTGAGGTATGATATCTGATATCATGCGGGCAGATTAAGATATCACTGAGATATCGTACCCTATGGTGCAGTTACACGAAGGTAATTACCCCCATATAACGAGACCGTGTTGTGTATGGTAATGTTATATGTACACGTAGCCTTACCACACTGGCCTGAATAAAGACCTACCCATGCACATCGGATTGCGTAATAAATATGATCATTTCCATACATGTATACAACAAAATTCTGTCTTCTTTTATCTTGGCCGTTCCATTTTTTCAAAGGGTATGGCCCATGTCACATATCATTTGTCAACCATGAAAGTGTTGTTTTAAGCTTTCTGTCTTTAGGGAATTCTTTTGGGATGATACCCAACCAAACGCTTCAATGCTCTTGCTTTAAGGAGATATTAATTATGACCATTAAACGTTTGATCTCATAACCAAAAAGATGTGTTCTGGGTGGGCCAGCAGTCCGATATATGTACATATATAAACGACAAGAGTGTGATTTCTATTACCCAAAGAAAGATAGGTTACACAGACTTTTGAACACATTTCATAAAAGTCATTTAGCACTCTTCACTTGGTTTCTGTAGTACATATTTTCGTTGAACAGCATAGTCTTGCTTCACTTGCAACTGCCATTTACACTGACGTCAGATAAAACAGCTTTATTTCAATTTCACTCTCAAACAATTTTTGGTATGCGAAGGTGACCATTTTGGTAATAAATTTATATGGAGCAGAGCAATTGCCAATCGGACAATTTCCATCAATGGCAATTGTAAACTAGGACAATTGCCAACAAGTTATTTTAATGTAATATGGAGAACTGCCACCCCAAAATAAATTTATTTATAAATTTACAATGACTACAAAAAAAACTATTGACTTGAGCTTGTATGATAATCTTTTGACAATGTTTACAAAACAGCTTGGATAGTACTGTCTAATATAAACGCATGAAGAAATTAATGATGTTTTGTGTGAAAGGAACAAGGCCCAAAACATCAAATGTTATCCCAATCAAAACAATGTTAAATTTCACCACTTTCTTAACGTTTTCAACCGTTTTCGGATGTGTTCTCTGTATCTACATATTCCACTTCAGCTGTTGCCCTGGGAGGACACGCACGGGCAGATGACTCTGTGGCTGTCGAGTGTGACGGGTCGGCACTTCTATCTGACTTTACACATGTGTATTCTCTGGACCTCCTGTACCGTAAAGTCTCCCAGATGAACGTGCACGAGGGCCGTGATGTAGTCGTCACTCGTATTGCGACGTTGAACGTCGGAGATAGCAAAGGGACCCTTTCGAGAACTTTTGCTACGATCCGAGCAACTCTCCGTGATTTTGACTGTGCTACAATGAGCGATCTGCAGTGTGAGATGTTCGGTTTGGTGATATCTGATGGTGGGGCCAGACATGAAAATGTGAAGAGAGTGTTTAGACCGAAACTACTCGATGAAAGTAAGTGGTTAGCATGTTTGCTAAAACTATGTTTATGGCATTCATGATTATTACTTATTTTACGATATTTTCCAAAACAGTTATAATGTCATTCTCTCCCTACAGAGGTAGCTCCGTCATAAATTCCTATACAACCTCTTTCTTAATACGAAGGTTTCTCGGGCACGAAATGTAGAACGCTGATTGGATGCAATCAAAGTTAGTTGTGCAATCAGCGACTCCGTTTAAAAGGTTATCATTTAAATCGCCTAAGTTATTTCTGGAAGCTTTACAAAAGCTAAACTTTATACGAATATGCACCTTGCACTTTGAGTCGTCTTTACAGAACACATACCGCCTCATTAGCGACTGCATCATTGCACAGGCCGGTGTGAGAACCGATATGTTATTTATGCATTCGGTGTTTTCATTTGCTGAAATATTGCCAGGTAGTTTAAGTTGCAATGGTGTCCCGCTAGGGGAACTGCCGAAGACCGAGAAACCATCGTATTAGACAGAGGATGAATAGGAATTTATGACGGAGCTACCTCTGTTAGGAGAGAATCTTTTAATATGGGACTCAGGATAGGTGGCTTTAAAGTTGACAAATTAACGAGATTTTGCCCACATTCATTTATATAGGCGAGTTTAATGTACTGAAGTGGGGATATGCCAAAGCTGTGTATGTGTCTGTATAATAACATTTACACGATCCAAACACAAACCAAAACGGCGACACCCCCGGTTAAACGTTGTCCTATTGCAATTGAAACTTTTTTATATGGCTTAATTCGATTATTTGATATAATGAAGGTTCAAGTCCTGACGAAGGAGATATCAGCATTACTTACACGACAGATTCTGTCCACGTGGAATGTTCCTCCCATGCCGACCCTCCCAATGCCGAGTGGGCGTGGCAGGTGCTTTCCCCGGGGGACACACTCTTCCAGCCCTTGTCCCACAAGCACCGAGACGTCACCAAGACCAAGGTTTGAATTTGTATGATATTCTTAGCATTTAAAACATGACAATTTAGTTTACAACAGTTCACCTGCATCGAAACGTCACTGTTCCACAGTTGCAGTTTTTATTCACTTTTTCTTTCGAACAGTATCAACAGTGTATGGCGATCTCCACAAGCAAGGTGGTCTATCCGATAGGGGGTGTTGGTGACATCACATTGAGCTGTCGCTATGGTAAAAGAAGGGCTGCAAGCGTCATTTTTAAAGGGGGGCCAGAAATGATGAACGATGGTATGAGAAATAGAGTAGTATAAGCATATTTTAGTCAATACATAGCTACAAATCGCTTACGATGAAATATTACTATTTCTTACAAGGAAAATCACATCGGGGTAAATATTTTTCAATGCCCTTAAGCTGAATATATCTTCATTGTGACGTCACGTCATAAACAATGCTTTGACGTTACATTTCTCCTATGATGTTACATTTCAAATGCTTCGAAGACGGGTTATCCACACTTCATTGATGTTGATTTTCTCTGATTTCGCGACTTCGGTAATAACATATCATTATGTTCGTGCCCATGTATACTAAACTCGTATTTCATGAACACTCATGTAATATCCTTTAACTCTTGTTAAGGGAATAATTAATGTAATCTAATACAAAGGCAAAGAGAATAAAATTATTACATGAATCAATTGGTTGTTCCCTTGGTCCAAGGGAAATTCAAGAAAACCACCATTCGTGTATAAATGTACTTTTTTTCATATCCCAAAACGTGTAAGTTTAGGTTCAATATTGCCGTTTTTCTGGCTGGAATTTTGCTATTGATCGTAATCGGGTACGTCATAAGTTAATTATCTTAGGACCAAGATGCTTAGCCCTCACCACGAACACAAATTGGACAGATCTGACACTGCTAATAAATTCTAGTGAGACTGAACACCATTGTTTACCGGCACAGAAACTCTCGGCACCATGCTGACCGTCTCCACCATAGTGCTGGTGTACACCCACTTCATTCTGCTCCCCCTCATCTTCTCTGCGTGGAACAACGTCTTCAGCTACAGGATTATTCGTGAGTATTTTCAATGGTACCACTCGTGGTAGGGTAAATGTACTTTTGCGGACTATGTTTTCGTATTTACAATATAACTTTTAGCCCATTTAGCCTTGCGAGTTGAGTGGCATATTTGAACCATACTGGATCTACCTTACGATATCGGGGCGTGGTCTGTACACCATTGTAACCACAGCTTATAAGGTAATTGGGTAATAAGTGCCAGGTGGATGTTACATATCGTTTGGTACTACATTATTTCAAGATGTATAGTTTAAGCATGGGGATAAAACGAAGGCTCTACCATGACAGTTAGAGAGAATGCTTATTATCCAAGCGAAGAGGAAACCAATCCTAAAAACCTTATATCTTTGACAATGTTTTCATGTCTTGTATTTATTATTCCAGGCACCCATGAAGATTTCTTCATGCGCAAGATGAGAACAGCAATTTCATACATCCTGGGAGTCGTGTTCTTCATTGTCTGCCTGACTCTCTGTATAATCTACTGGGATCATACTCTAGCATCCAGTGAGTGTGTATGTAAAGCAGAGACCGTGACTTCACGGATATTCCAATGACCAATGTCTTCGGGTTTCTTGGTTGCAAGAGTAGAAATGGTTTCTCCCACCTATCAACCGTTACATAATTGTCGATTGAAACAAGCCTTACCTATTTAGAAGAGTTATTTAGCTGTCTTTATCGACAGTTTAGTTGCGGTGTGGTTGAGTGTTAACCGCCTCTTGAAAAGGTTCTATGAAATGAACCATTATACGTTCGATAGGTTGATTAAAAAACAGAAAAACACCAATAGGCTAATGCATCCTTTGCCCAGAGACTCTACAAGTCAATTCTTCTTAGGTAAGCACTGTTATATACAGAGTACTTCCTTGGTTAGCAACACCGGATTCTTATTGCATGCACTCAGAGCTAGTTGTGTAATCAGAAATGTTTTTACACTGAGCAATGCAACTGATGCCATTAGCGTCTACAAGAGCGGAATTCCCTTGCCTATTCGATGTATAAACATTTTGAACAAGACCGAAATCAATGGGCTATCGGACATGGTATTTGTTGTATAAGAATAATGACGACATTCCTGATTAAATTTTCGAAGTATAGCAAAATGTTTTAACTTGGGAAGGAATTACTTGAGAGAGCTGTGTACGTTTCCGACTATCAAGTCTGATTCATTTATTTTTGTTCCCTCTATATATGTAGCTTTCAGAACAGTTCCACAAAGTACATGTATTAAAAAAGTAATTATTAATTAATAGTTTATCT
Source organism: Phorcus lineatus (assembly GCA_921293015.1). Classification (NCBI taxonomy): domain Eukaryota; kingdom Metazoa; phylum Mollusca; class Gastropoda; order Trochida; family Trochidae; genus Phorcus; species Phorcus lineatus. Next base: position 44,772,529 of record OV121095.1, on the reverse strand, counting down.
AGTTCTTAAAAAAATATATTTTATGTGTGCAGGTTATCTTACCTTCACCATTATGGAGTTCCTCTTCATTTCTGGCTATGCAACGATGCGCTTTCTGTCAAACATGGATTTTACTGACGCCAGTGAGTCTTGTTATCATAAACTGCCCTTCTTCATCATTATATACTCCTTGAATATATTCATAACTTTAATGAAAACCCTAAAAACCCGTAAGAGCTTAAAAACATGGAGTCCAATTGCTTTATTCTTTATAATCACTCAATTTCTACTTTTTATTGTGTATTTGCATGTGCATTCAGTCCGAACATTCAGCCCCTTCCCTTCAACCTTCCTAAGTTTATCTTTCCTCTTCATCCTCATGTAACCGGGGAGGTAGCTCAGTTGACTGAGAGTCAGCTCAACACATCAGGTCGGGTGTCGATTCCCGGTTGCCTTAAATCAAAAGAATTAAGATTACTCAGTGATATAATGACAGAATATTGCTTTAACTGGCACTTCGCTATGACTGCCGTGTGCCAATGTTGAAAGTTAATTCCTCATATACATGATACCGACTTTAAAGATTTTCATCTCCTTTCTCTCATGTTTTCACAGATCAAGGCCGACTGAAGAACGCTCGGATAGTGACGTCATTCGGTGCTGTCATCACGCCGGTCATCTGCTGGACCATCATAAAAATAAATGGAGGAATGTGTTACATTGCTATAGGTATACTGGAAAAACATCCTGCTAGTTCAGCGTTTTAAAAAAAACGTCTGTCGTGAATAAATTTTGGGGTCTTATGGAATCATTGCGGATACAAATACGCTAACGTATTTAAAAGGTATAAGAAATAGTTCGGTGTATTTAAGGCTTATACTGAAGCTGTAGCAGAAATATATAGAATAGATCATGTTGTATTTTATCCTCTCTCCATAACCAACCCTTAAAGGAATACTCCCAGTCTATTATATATATTTATATATTTAGCTATAGTATTTAGTCTTGTAAATGTCTTCTTAAAATGAAATGTTATTCTTAAAGTGCCGTTTCCATGAAACATAGTGAGACTATCTTTGTTATGAGTATCATCAGCTTTTTCATAAATGGCCACCACGGATGTGCATCACTGAGTTCATTCGCCAATGTAAGGTGCCTGGATTATTCAAGTTACAGTGCACGTTGCCGATGGGCATTAAAGGTGTTGCAGCACGTTCACATTTGGAAGTTATGCGAACTCACGATAAGGAAATAACTGTTTCGAATTTCAAATCAATCTTGTTTATTCAATATAAGAAGTTTTCCATTTCCCTAAGTCGATGATTATAAAAGTGTTCACAATAAAAAGGCCTCATTAAGTTTTCGCTTGAAACGTGACACCTCTAACACCTACAACTATACGGGTATCGGTTTGAACGATGACATGTTTTTATTTTTTATGTAAATCTGTTTATATTTAAAAGAGGAAATCTTAACAAATAAGTCATCAGTATCGTGCTTCATTACCTTGAATACCCAACAAACCATGTGATATGTGATTCCTTCAAGCATTGTAGGAGTGACAATATCCAGTTCATGTTTAATGTTTCATTGACTAGATAATCAAACATTCTTTGAATCTTGTATTCACACGATTCTGCATTCATCTTCAATGCAAGGTTAAGATATGATGTATAAAGTCTTCCTATCATGTCAACTCGTCACCTCTCTATTGCTGTTTCAGAGGTCTTCTTCTACCTCTTCACGACGGCGGCAGTGCTGGGCTTTGTGTGTGTGTCGTTTGACAGAGAGGGGCAGTATTGGGAGAAGCAATCATGATTGACGTCCATTTTGGAAACAACCTTTCTTGGGTTTTGGTTTACTATTTTCGACAAAGTTGTGACTCCTTTGGAATAGTTTGCAATGATTTGTTACGAGGTGACTCCGATATGATACTAGGTTACTTTAAATGTGATACATTGCAACTCTGATGTGGGATACGATGTGACTCTGATTTGATTCTATGCGATTTTGAATATGACACGAGGCAACTCTGATGTGGTACGATGCGACTTTGACTTTGATATGATACGATGTAATGTGTGGTACCGCGAGAAGATAAGTTATATGTCTGTGAGATTCAATGTGACTGTTTGGTACGATGTGACTGTTTGGTACGATGTGACTGTTTGGTTCGATGTGACTGTTTGGTTCGATGTGACTGTTTGGTACGATGTGACTGTTTGGTACGATGTTACTGTTTGGTTCGATGTGACTGTTTGGTACGATGTGGCTGTTTGGTACCATGTGGCTGTTTGGTACCATGTGACTGTTTGGTACCATGTGACTGTGTGATAGGCTGTGACTGTATGGCACGATTTGGCTAGAGAGGAGTATGATATGAAGTGACCTTGATATGATATAACAGTGAGAGTCAATGAGACTGTGATAGGATGTGGATCTGGTATGATACGATTTTACCATAATGTAATAAATTGTGAAACACTTTATTATATTTGAAATAAAGAAACTGAAAAAAACACATTGCGAAATGTTGTTATAAACTTTCATACTTATTTCTATTTCATCTACATACTAAATTGAAATGTATTGTGTTGAGTCATATAACGACACCCCAGGACACCCAAGGACAGTCATCGGAACAGAAGTCATGTTGCACTGACCTGAGTTGTTGGTTGACTTACGTAACCTTTTGAGGCAGACAGAATCATGAAGTACCTAATATGTAAATTACATGCATTACTGACTCTTTTGACGATGTCTCCTTAAAAAATGAGTTTTATTAGAATGCATGTACTGAGAAAGATGTGTTCAGAGCGGCAAATAAACTTCTTTTTCGACAGAATGGGAGACACTGTTAGGTTTGCGGATATTTTTGGCAATAAAATTGAGGAAATAAGGTCATCTTTGGGTCATTTAAAAATGGATGCATAGAAATAAACGGTCTACAAAAACACATTCATCTCTTCAATCCCCACTTGTCTGTAAAACATCATCAAACATCATCATCAAACATCATTAGCTTAAGCTCAAGGGAGATAAGACTGAACTTCTGATTATTACTCCAAAACATCTTACTGGCCAAGTTTGACATTGACGCCCACAGAATAGCTCCAAGTCGAGAAGCACGGAATCTCGGTGTCATTGTTGACTCAAATATGTCTCTTGAAGCTCATGTCAGCTCTCTTTGCAGTAATCTATTTACAAGATCAGATGGCAAGATCAGAAGTTACATAAATGAAGCTACAGCATCTACTTTAACTCATTCTTCGTAGTTTTTTGGATCGAGTACTACAGCTCATTTTTCTTTGTGGTTGCAGGTTTAACAGTCTCAAATCTCTACCGCCTCATAGTCCCTTGTTACGAATAAATTTGGAATAGGAAAATGTCCCCAGTCAAACCAGCAAAATATAACAATTTAATCAATCAAATAATAAACAAAGTGTTTAAGGTTACAATATCAAGCTAATACAAGTTATAATACAATATCAAATGAGTCACACTAATTAGCTAACTAAATATATTCACCAGTCCATATGAATCACACAGTTGATGAATGTAGAAAACAGTCAGTGGGTCTTGATAGGAGATAGATGAATCGGGCTTATAAAGGTATCCAAAACCAGTGGCACGCCAGATGATCGCAACGTTGATTGTAAGAAGCAAGATGAGTAAGAGTTCTAATGCCAGCCTAGATATATAGGTTACATACCTTTCAGAATGTTCTTTAAAGTTCCATGACAAACTCCAATCAGAAGTGTCCAACTCAAGCAATCAAGAAATAGATAGAACATTTTAGAATAGATTATTTTAGACACTGCCAGCTTAGACTATCAAAACAAGTGCAAGTATGACCCACTAAACAATACAACAATGTTATACAATGTTAAACTTATAAACAATCACACACTCATAACACCCAAGAGAAAATGAAGCCAGCCTCATATGACTCTATAGAGTTGAGTATTACGGCCTTCTCCAATCTGAGTGTTAGGTATTTCGAGCCCAGACACGCCCAGTTTCAAATGACACAATTTAGACTTGAATGACTTCAGCAAATCAATCTATAAAATCATATTCTATCAATTATTTTTCACCTCTTTGATTTGTTTACTCCTTTTTTTGCACTGTCCTGGAAAATGGATATAAAAAAACACCCTGCCAATATAAATACAGCAGAATATATCTTATTTAACCCTAATTAAAGGTACATATAAAGGTATCGATCAAACAATACATTAAAATACATAGAACATAAGAAGAAGAGCAACATTCCAACAGTTCAACTCTTTCAGTAGCACCATAGGAACCACAAATTAGTATTTGGTTTGTAGTCGTTTCTGTTTTTGTTAAAAAAAACCTTCAAAATTGATATCAAGTTTATCTAATTAAATCGGTCATTGTTTCCGTCAGGGACACACAATAATACATTATATTTATCAAAATCGTTTTAATTGTTATTTTACTGAAAGCCACCCTGTATATCACGCTTTTTCGGTTCAAATTGACTAGTTTAAGGCATATCTGTAGATGCAATGAAAAACTAATTATCCTTTACAATTGACATGTGATCAACAGTGACCGTTGTATGCTTGGCTGTATAACATATCAATTATCAGCTTTATACAAATTGGAAACACTGACAGTTGAAAACGGATGAACTAGTGTTGTGTGCATTTCTGAGAATAACCTTACTCTGACAAAGAGAATGAAATATCAGTTATTAAAACAATCTTGTCACCTAACCGATTTCATAAAGGTACTATGAGCATTGTTATTGGATTAACCATAGCGGTCGCCGTTTTGGTTTTTCAGGCTGTAGGCAAAATTTGAATATGTTGTACCTATCATCTTACTGCATTAATGTCAAGGCTTTGTCACACAGCCCAAAAGCCGCGTAAACGCACGAACCACGCACAAAGTTTGGTTGTGCTTGCCTGTCCGTCGAGAATTTGACCATTTTCACTGATTTACGCAATTAAAAATCACCGATGAATTGCGCAAGAAATACGGAAAGAGCACGCACAAATCACTAACAAACCACGCACTTCAGCGCATAGACACACAAACGGCGAATACGTGGTTGTAAGCGACGAAAGGTCCGCTGAAAAAACACGCAACATCTGCGCACTTGTACTAACACTTGAACTGCGTATGAATCGCGCATGATTCATGTATGAACTGCGCACAATTGGGTTACATGCACGAACCATGCGTTGTATGTCTGCTAATCGCCAGTGGAAAGTCGTCGATGAACGCGATAGCGGCAACATGTTCGCGAAGGATCACTGACATTCCACCCTTATTTTGCGCACTGTCCACGTAAGAACTACGCACACTACCTAACTTTCGTAAAACAGCGCAGTTCTGCGTAAACCTTTACGCGAAGCCGAGTTTTGAGCTGCTCGAAGACTCGTATCGTGTGCGTGATTCATGCGTTTACGCGACTTTTGGACTGTGTGACCAGGCCGTTAGATTGTTTGGTCTAGAAAGTATAAATCTTCTGTTAAGGACAGGGTGACATGAGGTCCACACAGCTGGTTGAATTGAGTTGTAAAAAGCTTGTAGATCTCATTTAAGGTAAGATTGGCCCATTTTTAGATTGAAATGGCGTAATAACCCCTGATAATGAATTTGGGAAACGTCAGCAATTGTGCCGTGTGGTTTGCATAAACAAATTCAATGTGTTTCAAAATTCAAAGATTATTGTCTTATATTGACACTAGATTAAGGTTCCCCATTGATACGTTTGAAACGGCATGAAAATAAGGCAAAAAGATGGAATTTGGCATATAGGAAATGTACCCAAATTAATTCTTCAGTACAAGAGTATACTTCTACCATAATAATGGGTAATATTTAAAGTAAGTTAATCATGATAGTTACCTTTCATGAACAAACATTTATTTTGGAAACGATTATTTTATGCGTCTATCTAAAACCAGCCTCCATATATTAGGATATTTATGATGAATTTGATTATTTAAGGATGTTCGCTCCTCAGTCACAGTTACAAAATTCAAATAACCTTAAATCATAATGTTCTTATATAATAAACCAAAATGAAGCGGTAATTTATCAATTTTGATTATTTCTGACTAAATATTCACCAAAATAAATTAACGTAGTATTTTCATTTTGAAACAAATAACAATTTTGCTGACTCAGCAATTTGAATTGTAACTATTATTTGAGCAAGTTCTATTATCTGTTTTTCTTAGAAAGTAGATGTTGTTGAATGAATATGATTTGTATGAATGCGTTCAGGTATATTTAAGATAATGAGTGGGAGAAAGAATGTTTTTAGTCCAAAAATAGCTTGAATGTTGATAATTTAATTGAATGTTTGAATACATGATGTGCCGTAGCGGCTAAAAACCCACAGTACCATACATATTTTTTACTTTTTTCTGGAAGAAGATTATGTTAACTCTAACATGTTTTCATATTAAAAAAGTTAAATACAGGAACTAATTAAAATTTAAGATTTATCCGAAAAGGTCATCATTTCCCCATATACTCCCATGTTAAAACTCTGACTGACATATGGATCTTTGTCTTAAAATATCTCGAAAAAAAAACACGCTAACCCCTATTTTTGGGGTTGGATATTTCAAGCAAATATACTAAACCTTTGAAAAAAACAAGTTAGAAAAAAAGTTTAATACTTTAAAATTGAGGAGCGGACGTCCTTAAGGAACTAAAGCGGGCATTTTCGGCTATTTTAGCGCTTTTTCAGAGCGAAGGAATATTTTCGATCATTTAACCGGACAAGCGCTCAACCGAACCCTTCCCTTTTCAACACACTCCTTTTATCGTAATACATCCACCAAGTAAGTAATACTCGGGTCACTTCTTGGAATACTTACAATAATCCATGTATTCAGTGAACATCATTGTTTACTGAAACGTCTAATCTAATATACTCGGGTCAATAACAAAACATTTTTACTTATGTTTTCTTACTGTAATTCTGGAAGCAAAGAAACCAATTACAATTGTTTCCGGGACCGTTAATTTAGTATTATGTATTAGCAGTGGATTGAATTTAAAAAAACCTACAATAAAATCTAATGTCGCAGATTTAGAATGTAAAAAATATTTGGAAAAGTTGCAGACATTTTACGAAGATCACTTAACTTTAACAATCTAATACCAATTACATTGTCGAAGTAAATAATGAACACTCTTTCGTTTACCATAAACTGAGTAAATCGTTTTACAAAATTCTTCCTAATCTAAGGACACCTTTAAAAGTTAATTGTTTTTTGCAAAATTTGATAAGGACAGTTCGATACATTAAACATAAGAAAAAGTGAGATAGTATTTAACATTGGCTTCAGCCCGAAATTATCGCACTATTTACAGCGGAGAGTTAGTCACATGGTGTATTCCTACGTGGCACAACAAATTGCATCTTCTTCCCTTGACCACAATACAAATAAGCAATATTAGATATATTATATGAGACACAATTTTACTGGACAAAAACTTATATTTGTTACATACACTAAGCATAAAATGTGATCAATAGCAAGACTTGTATTGTCAGATTGTAAGCTTGATGTACATTGCCATGTCAAGTTCAGTTGAACGATGTCAAATTGATATTTCAAGATTATGGCGACTTTTGCTTTGAGCCCTTGTCATCGGCTCTATAGCTCAGTTGGTTAGAGCGTCTGCCTAGTAAGCAGAAGGTCGAGGGTTCGAATCCCCCTGGAGCCTATCTTGTACTTTCTTCCTGAGTACTTTTCATAAAGTGCTCTTCTTTGACCCATTTATGAATTGCTGTTTTACTTCATGAAAACTTAAACATCGGCAGTCAGAAATAAAGATACATGTATACTTGCCAACATCAAAACTATTTCTTAGAGTCAATTCTTATATTTTTGAGAGACAGATAGCAGCTACAGAGCGAGCGTTGGCTCTATAGCTCAGTTGGTTAGAGCGTCTGCCTAGTAAGCAGAAGGTCGAGGGTTCGAATCCCCCTGGAGCCTAATTTTTTGTATTTTGTCTGAATGTAAAATTGGATGGAACAAAACATGTGTTCTTGAAAGCTTATCGTTTCCAGATATTCTAGTCGGTCCATAGTTGTTGTAAAGGTCCTTTTTTTGCAGATCAAGAAGGTTATTTGTTACATACACTAAGCATAAAATGTGATCATTAGCAAGACTTGTATTGTCAGATTGTAAGCTTGATGTACATTGCCATGTCAAGTTCAGTTGAACGATGTCAAATTGATATTTCAAGATTATGGCGACTTTTGCTTTGAGCCCTTGTCATCGGCTCTATAGCTCAGTTGGTTAGAGCGTCTGCCTAGTAAGCAGAAGGTCGAGGGTTCGAATCCCCCTGGAGCCTATCTTGTACTTTCTTCCTGAGTACTTTTCATAAAGTGCTCTTCTTTGACCCATTTATGAAATGCTGTTTTACTTCATGAAAACTTAAACATCGGCAGTCAGAAATAAAGATACATGTATACTTGCCAACATCAAAACTATTTCTTAGAGTCAATTCTTATATTTTTGAGAGACAGATAGCAGCTACAGAGCGAGCGTTGGCTCTATAGCTCAGTTGGTTAGAGCGTCTGCCTAGTAAGCAGAAGGTCGAGGGTTCGAATCCCCCTGGAGCCTAATTTTTTGTATTTTGTCTGAATGTAAAATTGGATGGAACAAAACATGTGTTCCTGAAAGCTTATCGTTTCCAGATATTCTAGTCGGTCCATAGTTGTTGTAAAGGTCCTTTTTTTGCAGATCAAGAAGGATATTTGTTACATACACTAAGCATAAAATGTGATCATTAGCAAGACTTGTATTGTCAGATTGTAAGCTTGATGTACATTGCCATGTCAAGTTCAGTTGAACGATGTCAAATTGATATTTCAAGATTATGGCGACTTTTGCTTTGAGCCCTTGTCATCGGCTCTATAGCTCAGTTGGTTAGAGCGTCTGCCTAGTAAGCAGAAGGTCGAGGGTTCGAAACCCTCTGGAGCCTATCTTGTACTTTCTTCCTGAGTACTTTTTGATAAAGTGCTCTTCTTTGACCCATTTATGAAATGCTGTTTTACTTCATGAAAACTTAAACATCGGCAGTCAAAAATAAAGATACATGTATACTTGCCAACATCAAAACTATTTCTTAGAGTCAATTCTTATATTTTTGAGAGACAGATAGCAGCTACAGAGCGAGCGTTGGCTCTATAGCTCAGTTGGTTAGAGCGTCTGCCTAGTAAGCAGAAGGTCGAGGGTTCGAATCCCCCTGGAGCCTAATTTTTTGTATTTTGTCTGAATGTAAAATTGGATGGAACAAAACATGTGTTCCTGAAAGCTTATCGTTTCCAGATATTCTAGTCGGTCCATAGTTGTTGTAAAGGTCCTTTTTTTGCAGATCAAGAAGGATATTTGTTACATACACTAAGCATAAAATGTGATCATTAGCAAGACTTGTATTGTCAGATTGTAAGCTTGATGTACATTGCCATGTCAAGTTCAGTTGAACGATGTCAAATTGATATTTCAAGATTATGGCGACTTTTGCTTTGAGCCCTTGTCATCGGCTCTATAGCTCAGGTGGTTAGAGCGTCTGCCTAGTAAGCAGAAGGTCGAGGGTTCGAATCCCCCTGGAGCCTATCTTGTACTTTCTTCCTGAGTACTTTTTGATAAAGTGCTCTTCTTTGACCCATTTATGAAATGCTGTTTTACTTCATGAAAACTTAAACATCGGCTTTCAGAAATAAAGATACATGTATACTTGCCAACATCAAAACTATTTCTTAGAGTCAATTCTTATATTTTTGAGAGACAGATAGCAGCTACAGAGCGAGCGTTGGCTCTATAGCTCAGTTGGTTAGAGCGTCTGCCTAGTAAGCAGAAGGTCGAGGGTTCGAATCCCCCTGGAGCCTAATTTTTTGTATTTTGTCTGAATGTAAAATTGGATGGAACAAAACATGTGTTCCTGAAAGCTTATCGTTTCCAGATATTCTAGTCGGTCCATAGTTGTTGTAAAGGTCCTTTTTATGCAGATCAAGAAGGATATTTGTTACATACACTAAGCATAAAATGTGATCATTAGCAAGACTTGTATTGTCAGATTGTAAGCTTGATGTACATTGCCATGTCAAGTTCAGTTGAACGATGTCAAATTGATATTTCAGGATTATGGCGACTTTTGCTTTGAGCCCTTGTCATCGGCTCTATAGCTCAGTTGGTTAGAGCGTCTGCCTAGTAAGCAGAAGGTCGAGGGTTCGAATCCCCCTGGAGCCTATCTTGTACTTTCTTCCTGAGTACTTTTTGATAAAGTGCTCTTCTTTGACCCATTTATGAAATGCTGTTTTACTTCATGAAAACTTAAACATCGGCAGTCAGAAATAAAGATACATGTATACTTGCCAACATCAAAACTATTTCTTAGAGTCAATTCTTATATTTTTGAGAGACAGATAGCAGCTACAGAGCGAGCGTTGGCTCTATAGCTCAGTTGGTTAGAGCGTCTGCCTAGTAAGCAGAAGGTCGAGGGTTCGAATCCCCCTGGAGCCTAACTTTTTGTATTTTGTCTGAATGTAAAATTGGATGGAACAAAACATGTGTTCCTGAAAGCTTATCGTTTCCAGATATTCTAGTCGGTCCATAGTTGTTGTAAAGGTCCTTTTTTTGCAGATCAAGAAGGATATTTGTTACATACACTGAGCATAAAATGTGATCATTAGCAAGACTTGTATTGTCAGATTGTAAGCTTGATGTACATTGCCATGTCAAGTTCAGTTGAACGATGTCAAATTGATATTTCAAGATTATGGCGACTTTTGCTTTGAGCCCTTGTCATCGGCTCTATAGCTCAGTTGGTTAGAGCGTCTGCCTAGTAAGCAGAAGGTCGAGGGTTCGAATCCACCTGGAGCCTATCTTGTACTTTCTTCCTGAGTACTTTTTGATAAAGTGCTCTTCTTTGACCCATTTATGAAATGCTGTTTTACTTCATGAAAACTTAAACATCGGCAGTCAGAAATAAAGATACATGTATACTTGCCAACATCAAAACTATTTCTTAGAGTCAATTCTTATATTTTTGAGAGACAGATAGCAGCTACAGAGCGAGCGTTGGCTCTATAGCTCAGTTGGTTAGAGCGTCTGCCTAGTAAGCAGAAGGTCGAGGGTTCGAATCCCCCTGGAGCCTAATTTTTTGTATTTTGTCTGAATGTAAAATTGGATGGAACAAAACATGTGTTCCTGAAAGCTTATCGTTTCCAGATATTCTAGTCGGTCCATAGTTGTTGTAAAGGTCCTTTTTTTGCAGATCAAGAAGGATATTTGTTACATACACTAAGCATAAAATGTGATCATTAGCAAGACTTGTATTGTCAGATTGTAAGCTTGATGTACATTGCCATGTCAAGTTCAGTTGAACGATGTCAAATTGATATTTCAAGATTATGGCGACTTTTGCTTTGAGCCCTTGTCATCGGCTCTATAGCTCAGTTGGTTAGAGCGTCTGCCTAGTAAGCAGAAGGTCGAGGGTTCGAATCCCCCTGGAGCCTATCTTGTACTTTCTTCCTGAGTACTTTTTGATAAAGTGCTCTTCTTTGACCCATTTATGAAATGCTGTTTTACTTCATGAAAACTTAAACATCGGCAGTCAGAAATAAAGATACATGTATACTTGCCAACATCAAAACTATTTCTTAGAGTCAATTCTTATATTTTTGAGAGACAGATAGCAGCTACAGAGCGAGCGTTGGCTCTATAGCTCAGTTGGTTAGAGCGTCTGCCTAGTAAGCAGAAGGTCGAGGGTTCGAATCCCCCTGGAGCCTAATTTTTTGTATTTTGTCTGAATGTAAAATTGGATGGAACAAAACATGTGTTCCTGAAAGCTTATCGTTTCCAGATATTCTAGTCGGTCCATAGTTGTTGTAAAGGTCCTTTTTTTGCAGATCAAGAAGGATATTTGTTACATACACTAAGCATAAAATGTGATCATTAGCAAGACTTGTATTGTCAGATTGTAAGCTTGATGTACATTGCCATGTCAAGTTCAGTTGAACGATGTCAAATTGATATTTCAAGATTATGGCGACTTTTGCTTTGAGCCCTTGTCATCGGCTCTATAGCTCAGTTGGTTAGAGCGTCTGCCTAGTAAGCAGAAGGTCGAGGGTTCGAATCCCCCTGGAGCCTATCTTGTACTTTCTTCCTGAGTACTTTTTGATAAAGTGCTCTTCTTTGACCCATTTATGAAATGCTGTTTTACTTCATGAAAACTTAAACATCGGCAGTCAGAAATAAAGATACATGTATACTTGCCAACATCAAAACTATTTCTTAGAGTCAATTCTTATATTTTTGAGAGACAGATAGCAGCTACAGAGCGAGCGTTGGCTCTATAGCTCAGTTGGTTAGAGCGTCTGCCTAGTAAGCAGAAGGTCGAGGGTTCGAATCCCCCTGGAGCCTAATTTTTTGTATTTTGTCTGAATGTAAAATTGGATGGAACAAAACATGTGTTCCTGAAAGCTTATCGTTTCCAGATATTCTAGTCGGTCCATAGTTGTTGTAAAGGTCCTTTTTTTGCAGATCAAGAAGGATATTTGTTACATACACTAAGCATAAAATGTGATCATTAGCAAGACTTGTATTGTCAGATTGTAAGCTTGATGTACATTGCCATGTCAAGTTCAGTTGAACGATGTCAAATTGATATTTCAAGATTATGGCGACTTTTGCTTTGAGCCCTTGTCATCGGCTCTATAGCTCAGTTGGTTAGAGCGTCTGCCTAGTAAGCAGAAGGTCGAGGGTTCGAATCCCCCTGGAGCCTATCTTGTACTTTCTTCCTGAGTACTTTTTGATAAAGTGCTCTTCTTTGACCCATTTATGAAATGCTGTTTTACTTCATGAAAACTTAAACATCGGCAGTCAGAAATAAAGATACATGTATACTTGCCAACATCAAAACTATTTCTTAGAGTCAATTCTTATATTTTTGAGAGACAGATAGCAGCTACAGAGCGAGCGTTGGCTCTATAGCTCAGTTGGTTAGAGCGTCTGCCTAGTAAGCAGAAGGTCGAGGGTTCGAATCCCCCTGGAGCCTAATTTTTTGTATTTTGTCTGAATGTAAAATTGGATGGAACAAAACATGTGTTCCTGAAAGCTTATCGTTTCCAGATATTCTAGTCGGTCCATAGTTGTTGTAAAGGTCCTTTTTTTTGCAGATCAAGAAGGATATTTGTTACATACACTAAGCATAAAATGTGATCATTAGCAAGACTTGTATTGTCAGATTGTAAGCTTGATGTACATTGCCATGTCAAGTTCAGTTGAACGATGTCAAATTGATATTTCAAGATTATGGCGACTTTTGCTTTGAGCCCTTGTCATCGGCTCTATAGCTCAGTTGGTTAGAGCGTCTGCCTAGTAAGCAGAAGGTCGAGGGTTCGAATCCCCCTGGAGCCTATCTTGTACTTTCTTCCTGAGTACTTTTTGATAAAGTGCTCTTCTTTGACCCATTTATGAAATGCTGTTTTACTTCATGAAAACTTAAACATCGGCAGTCAGAAATAAAGATACATGTATACTTGCCAACATCAAAACTATTTCTTAGAGTCAATTCTTATATTTTTGAGAGACAGATAGCAGCTACAGAGCGAGCGTTGGCTCTATAGCTCAGTTGGTTAGAGCGTCTGCCTAGTAAGCAGAAGGTCGAGGGTTCGAATCCCCCTGGAGCCTAATTTTTTGTATTTTGTCTGAATGTAAAATTGGATGGAACAAAACATGTGTTCCTGAAAGCTTATCGTTTCCAGATATTCTAGTCGGTCCATAGTTGTTGTAAAGGTCCTTTTTTTGCAGATCAAGAAGGATATTTGTTACATACACTAAGCATAAAATGTGATCATTAGCAAGACTTGTATTGTCAGATTGTAAGCTTGATGTACATTGCCATGTCAAGTTCAGTTGAACGATGTCAAATTGATATTTCAAGATTATGGCGACTTTTGCTTTGAGCCCTTGTCATCGGCTCTATAGCTCAGTTGGTTAGAGCGTCTGCCTAGTAAGCAGAAGGTCGAGGGTTCGAATCCCCCTGGAGCCTATCTTGTACTTTCTTCCTGAGTACTTTTTGATAAAGTGCTCTTCTTTGACCCATTTATGAAATGCTGTTTTACTTCATGAAAACTTAAACATCGGCAGTCAGAAATAAAGATACATGTATACTTGCCAACATCAAAACTATTTCTTAGAGTCAATTCTTATATTTTTGAGAGACAGATAGCAGCTACAGAGCGAGCGTTGGCTCTATAGCTCAGTTGGTTAGAGCGTCTGCCTAGTAAGCAGAAGGTCGAGGGTTCGAATCCCCCTGGAGCCTAATTTTTTGTATTTTGTCTGAATGTAAAATTGGATGGAACAAAACATGTGTTCCTGAAAGCTTATCGTTTCCAGATATTCTAGTCGGTCCATAGTTGTTGTAAAGGTCCTTTTTTTGCAGATCAAGAAGGATATTTGTTACATACACTAAGCATAAAATGTGATCATTAGCAAGACTTGTATTGTCAGATTGTAAGCTTGATGTACATTGCCATGTCAAGTTCAGTTGAACGATGTCAAATTGATATTTCAAGATTATGGCGACTTTTGCTTTGAGCCCTTGTCATCGGCTCTATAGCTCAGTTGGTTAGAGCGTCTGCCTAGTAAGCAGAAGGTCGAGGGTTCGAATCCCCCTGGAGCCTATCTTGTACTTTCTTCCTGAGTACTTTTTGATAAAGTGCTCTTCTTTGACCCATTTATGAAATGCTGTTTTACTTCATGAAAACTTAAACATCGGCAGTCAGAAATAAAGATACATGTATACTTGCCAACATCAAAACTATTTCTTAGAGTCAATTCTTATATTTTTGAGAGACAGATAGCAGCTACAGAGCGAGCGTTGGCTCTATAGCTCAGTTGGTTAGAGCGTCTGCCTAGTAAGCAGAAGGTCGAGGGTTCGAATCCCCCTGGAGCCTAATTTTTTGTATTTTGTCTGAATGTAAAATTGGATGGAACAAAACATGTGTTCCTGAAAGCTTATCGTTTCCAGATATTCTAGTCGGTCCATAGTTGTTGTAAAGGTCCTTTTTTTGCAGATCAAGAAGGATATTTGTTACATACACTAAGCATAAAATGTGATCATTAGCAAGACTTGTATTGTCAGATTGTAAGCTTGATGTACATTGCCATGTCAAGTTCAGTTGAACGATGTCAAATTGATATTTCAAGATTATGGCGACTTTTGCTTTGAGCCCTTGTCATCGGCTCTATAGCTCAGTTGGTTAGAGCGTCTGCCTAGTAAGCAGAAGGTCGAGGGTTCGAATCCCCCTGGAGCCTATCTTGTACTTTCTTCCTGAGTACTTTTTGATAAAGTGCTCTTCTTTGACCCATTTATGAAATGCTGTTTTACTTCATGAAAACTTAAACATCGGCAGTCAAAAATAAAGATACATGTATACTTGCCAACATCAAAACTATTTCTTAGAGTCAATTCTTATATTTTTGAGAGACAGATAGCAGCTACAGAGCGAGCGTTGGCTCTATAGCTCAGTTGGTTAGAGCGTCTGCCTAGTAAGCAGAAGGTCGAGGGTTCGAATCCCCCTGGAGCCTAATTTTTTGTATTTTGTCTGAATGTAAAATTGGATGGAACAAAACATGTGTTCCTGAAAGCTTATCGTTTCCAGATATTCTAGTCGGTCCATAGTTGTTGTAAAGGTCCTTTTTTTGCAGATCAAGAAGGATATTTGTTACATACACTAAGCATAAAATGTGATCATTAGCAAGACTTGTATTGTCAGATTGTAAGCTTGATGTACATTGCCATGTCAAGTTCAGTTGAACGATGTCAAATTGATATTTCAAGATTATGGCGACTTTTGCTTTGAGCCCTTGTCATCGGCTCTATAGCTCAGGTGGTTAGAGCGTCTGCCTAGTAAGCAGAAGGTCGAGGGTTCGAATCCCCCTGGAGCCTATCTTGTACTTTCTTCCTGAGTACTTTTTGATAAAGTGCTCTTCTTTGACCCATTTATGAAATGCTGTTTTACTTCATGAAAACTTAAACATCGGCTTTCAGAAATAAAGATACATGTATACTTGCCAACATCAAAACTATTTCTTAGAGTCAATTCTTATATTTTTGAGAGACAGATAGCAGCTACAGAGCGAGCGTTGGCTCTATAGCTCAGTTGGTTAGAGCGTCTGCCTAGTAAGCAGAAGGTCGAGGGTTCGAATCCCCCTGGAGCCTAATTTTTTGTATTTTGTCTGAATGTAAAATTGGATGGAACAAAACATGTGTTCCTGAAAGCTTATCGTTTCCAGATATTCTAGTCGGTCCATAGTTGTTGTAAAGGTCCTTTTTATGCAGATCAAGAAGGATATTTGTTACATACACTAAGCATAAAATGTGATCATTAGCAAGACTTGTATTGTCAGATTGTAAGCTTGATGTACATTGCCATGTCAAGTTCAGTTGAACGATGTCAAATTGATATTTCAGGATTATGGCGACTTTTGCTTTGAGCCCTTGTCATCGGCTCTATAGCTCAGTTGGTTAGAGCGTCTGCCTAGTAAGCAGAAGGTCGAGGGTTCGAATCCCCCTGGAGCCTATCTTGTACTTTCTTCCTGAGTACTTTTTGATAAAGTGCTCTTCTTTGACCCATTTATGAAATGCTGTTTTACTTCATGAAAACTTAAACATCGGCAGTCAGAAATAAAGATACATGTATACTTGCCAACATCAAAACTATTTCTTAGAGTCAATTCTTATATTTTTGAGAGACAGATAGCAGCTACAGAGCGAGCGTTGGCTCTATAGCTCAGTTGGTTAGAGCGTCTGCCTAGTAAGCAGAAGGTCGAGGGTTCGAATCCCCCTGGAGCCTAATTTTTTGTATTTTGTCTGAATGTAAAATTGGATGGAACAAAACATGTGTTCCTGAAAGCTTATCGTTTCCAGATATTCTAGTCGGTCCATAGTTGTTGTAAAGGTCCTTTTTTTGCAGATCAAGAAGGATATTTGTTACATACACTAAGCATAAAATGTGATCATTAGCAAGACTTGTATTGTCAGATTGTAAGCTTGATGTACATTGCCATGTCAAGTTCAGTTGAACGATGTCAAATTGATATTTCAAGATTATGGCGACTTTTGCTTTGAGCCCTTGTCATCGGCTCTATAGCTCAGTTGGTTAGAGCGTCTGCCTAGTAAGCAGAAGGTCGAGGGTTCGAATCCCCCTGGAGCCTATCTTGTACTTTCTTCCTGAGTACTTTTTGATAAAGTGCTCTTCTTTGACCCATTTATGAAATGCTGTTTTACTTCATGAAAACTTAAACATCGGCAGTCAGAAATAAAGATACATGTATACTTGCCAACATCAAAACTATTTCTTAGAGTCAATTCTTATATTTTTGAGAGACAGATAGCAGCTACAGAGCGAGCGTTGGCTCTATAGCTCAGTTGGTTAGAGCGTCTGCCTAGTAAGCAGAAGGTCGAGGGTTCGAATCCCCCTGGAGCCTAATTTTTTGTATTTTGTCTGAATGTAAAATTGGATGGAACAAAACATGTGTTCCTGAAAGCTTATCGTTTCCAGATATTCTAGTCGGTCCATAGTTGTTGTAAAGGTCCTTTTTTTGCAGATCAAGAAGGATATTTGTTACATACACTAAGCATAAAATGTGATCATTAGCAAGACTTGTATTGTCAGATTGTAAGCTTGATGTACATTGCCATGTCAAGTTCAGTTGAACGATGTCAAATTGATATTTCAAGATTATGGCGACTTTTGCTTTGAGCCCTTGTCATCGGCTCTATAGCTCAGTTGGTTAGAGCGTCTGCCTAGTAAGCAGAAGGTCGAGGGTTCGAATCCCCCTGGAGCCTATCTTGTACTTTCTTCCTGAGTACTTTTTGATAAAGTGCTCTTCTTTGACCCATTTATGAAATGCTGTTTTACTTCATGAAAACTTAAACATCGGCAGTCAAAAATAAAGATACATGTATACTTGCCAACATCAAAACTATTTCTTAGAGTCAATTCTTATATTTTTGAGAGACAGATAGCAGCTACAGAGCGAGCGTTGGCTCTATAGCTCAGTTGGTTAGAGCGTCTGCCTAGTAAGCAGAAGGTCGAGGGTTCGAATCCCCCTGGAGCCTAATTTTTTGTATTTTGTCTGAATGTAAAATTGGATGGAACAAAACATGTGTTCCTGAAAGCTTATCGTTTCCAGATATTCTAGTCGGTCCATAGTTGTTGTAAAGGTCCTTTTTTTGCAGATCAAGAAGGATATTTGTTACATACACTAAGCATAAAATGTGATCATTAGCAAGACTTGTATTGTCAGATTGTAAGCTTGATGTACATTGCCATGTCAAGTTCAGTTGAACGATGTCAAATTGATATTTCAAGATTATGGCGACTTTTGCTTTGAGCCCTTGTCATCGGCTCTATAGCTCAGGTGGTTAGAGCGTCTGCCTAGTAAGCAGAAGGTCGAGGGTTCGAATCCCCCTGGAGCCTATCTTGTACTTTCTTCCTGAGTACTTTTTGATAAAGTGCTCTTCTTTGACCCATTTATGAAATGCTGTTTTACTTCATGAAAACTTAAACATCGGCTTTCAGAAATAAAGATACATGTATACTTGCCAACATCAAAACTATTTCTTAGAGTCAATTCTTATATTTTTGAGAGACAGATAGCAGCTACAGAGCGAGCGTTGGCTCTATAGCTCAGTTGGTTAGAGCGTCTGCCTAGTAAGCAGAAGGTCGAGGGTTCGAATCCCCCTGGAGCCTAATTTTTTGTATTTTGTCTGAATGTAAAATTGGATGGAACAAAACATGTGTTCCTGAAAGCTTATCGTTTCCAGATATTCTAGTCGGTCCATAGTTGTTGTAAAGGTCCTTTTTATGCAGATCAAGAAGGATATTTGTTACATACACTAAGCATAAAATGTGATCATTAGCAAGACTTGTATTGTCAGATTGTAAGCTTGATGTACATTGCCATGTCAAGTTCAGTTGAACGATGTCAAATTGATATTTCAGGATTATGGCGACTTTTGCTTTGAGCCCTTGTCATCGGCTCTATAGCTCAGTTGGTTAGAGCGTCTGCCTAGTAAGCAGAAGGTCGAGGGTTCGAATCCCCCTGGAGCCTATCTTGTACTTTCTTCCTGAGTACTTTTTGATAAAGTGCTCTTCTTTGACCCATTTATGAAATGCTGTTTTACTTCATGAAAACTTAAACATCGGCAGTCAGAAATAAAGATACATGTATACTTGCCAACATCAAAACTATTTCTTAGAGTCAATTCTTATATTTTTGAGAGACAGATAGCAGCTACAGAGCGAGCGTTGGCTCTATAGCTCAGTTGGTTAGAGCGTCTGCCTAGTAAGCAGAAGGTCGAGGGTTCGAATCCCCCTGGAGCCTAACTTTTTGTATTTTGTCTGAATGTAAAATTGGATGGAACAAAACATGTGTTCCTGAAAGCTTATCGTTTCCAGATATTCTAGTCGGTCCATAGTTGTTGTAAAGGTCCTTTTTTTGCAGATCAAGAAGGATATTTGTTACATACACTGAGCATAAAATGTGATCATTAGCAAGACTTGTATTGTCAGATTGTAAGCTTGATGTACATTGCCATGTCAAGTTCAGTTGAACGATGTCAAATTGATATTTCAAGATTATGGCGACTTTTGCTTTGAGCCCTTGTCATCGGCTCTATAGCTCAGTTGGTTAGAGCGTCTGCCTAGTAAGCAGAAGGTCGAGGGTTCGAATCCACCTGGAGCCTATCTTGTACTTTCTTCCTGAGTACTTTTTGATAAAGTGCTCTTCTTTGACCCATTTATGAAATGCTGTTTTACTTCATGAAAACTTAAACATCGGCAGTCAGAAATAAAGATACATGTATACTTGCCAACATCAAAACTATTTCTTAGAGTCAATTCTTATATTTTTGAGAGACAGATAGCAGCTACAGAGCGAGCGTTGGCTCTATAGCTCAGTTGGTTAGAGCGTCTGCCTAGTAAGCAGAAGGTCGAGGGTTCGAATCCCCCTGGAGCCTAATTTTTTGTATTTTGTCTGAATGTAAAATTGGATGGAACAAAACATGTGTTCCTGAAAGCTTATCGTTTCCAGATATTCTAGTCGGTCCATAGTTGTTGTAAAGGTCCTTTTTTTGCAGATCAAGAAGGATATTTGTTACATACACTAAGCATAAAATGTGATCATTAGCAAGACTTGTATTGTCAGATTGTAAGCTTGATGTACATTGCCATGTCAAGTTCAGTTGAACGATGTCAAATTGATATTTCAAGATTATGGCGACTTTTGCTTTGAGCCCTTGTCATCGGCTCTATAGCTCAGTTGGTTAGAGCGTCTGCCTAGTAAGCAGAAGGTCGAGGGTTCGAATCCCCCTGGAGCCTATCTTGTACTTTCTTCCTGAGTACTTTTTGATAAAGTGCTCTTATTTGACCCATTTATGAAATGCTGTTTTACTTCATGAAAACTTAAACATCGGCAGTCAGAAATAAAGATACATGTATACTTGCCAACATCAAAACTATTTCTTAGAGTCAATTCTTATATTTTTGAGAGACAGATAGCAGCTACAGAGCGAGCGTTGGCTCTATAGCTCAGTTGGTTAGAGCGTCTGCCTAGTAAGCAGAAGGTCGAGGGTTCGAATCCCCCTGGAGCCTAATTTTTTGTATTTTGTCTGAATGTAAAATTGGATGGAACAAAACATGTGTTCCTGAAAGCTTATTGTTTCCAGATATTCTAGTCGGTCCATAGTTGTTGTAAAGGTCCTTTTTTTGCAGATCAAGAAGGATATTTGTTACATACACTAAGCATAAAATGTGATCATTAGCAAGACTTGTATTGTCAGATTGTAAGCTTGATGTACATTGCCATGTCAAGTTCAGTTGAACGATGTCAAATTGATATTTCAAGATTATGGCGACTTTTGCTTTGAGCCCTTGTCATCGGCTCTATAGCTCAGTTGGTTAGAGCGTCTGCCTAGTAAGCAGAAGGTCGAGGGTTCGAATCCTCCTGGAGCCTATCTTGTACTTTCTTCCTGAGTACTTTTTGATAAAGTGCTCTTCTTTGACCCATTTATGAAATGCTGTTTTACTTCATGAAAACTTAAACATCGGCAGTCAGAAATAAAGATACATGTATACTTGCCAACATCAAAACTATTTCTTAGAGTCAATTCTTATATTTTTGAGAGACAGATAGCAGCTACAGAGCGAGCGTTGGCTCTATAGCTCAGTTGGTTAGAGCGTCTGCCTAGTAAGCAGAAGGTCGAGGGTTCGAATCCCCCTGGAGCCTAATTTTTTGTATTTTGTCTGAATGTAAAATTGGATGGAACAAAACATGTGTTCCTGAAAGCTTATCGTTTCCAGATATTCTAGTCGGTCCATAGTTGTTGTAAAGGTCCTTTTTTTGCAGATCAAGAAGGATATTTGTTACATACACTAAGCATAAAATGTGATCATTAGCAAGACTTGTATTGTCAGATTGTAAGCTTGATGTACATTGCCATGTCAAGTTCAGTTGAACGATGTCAAATTGATATTTCAAGATTATGGCGACTTTTGCTTTGAGCCCTTGTCATCGGCTCTATAGCTCAGTTGGTTAGAGCGTCTGCCTAGTAAGCAGAAGGTCGAGGGTTCGAATCCCCCTGGAGCCTATCTTGTACTTTCTTCCTGAGTACTTTTTGATAAAGTGCTCTTCTTTGACCCATTTATGAAATGCTGTTTTACTTCATGAAAACTTAAACATCGGCAGTCAGAAATAAAGATACATGTATACTTGCCAACATCAAAACTATTTCTTAGAGTCAATTCTTATATTTTTGAGAGACAGATAGCAGCTACAGAGCGAGCGTTGGCTCTATAGCTCAGTTGGTTAGAGCGTCTGCCTAGTAAGCAGAAGGTCGAGGGTTCGAATCCCCCTGGAGCCTAATTTTTTGTATTTTGTCTGAATGTAAAATTGGATGGAACAAAACATGTGTTCCTGAAAGCTTATCGTTTCCAGATATTCTAGTCGGTCCATAGTTGTTGTAAAGGTCCTTTTTTTTGCAGATCAAGAAGGATATTTGTTACATACACTAAGCATAAAATGTGATCATTAGCAAGACTTGTATTGTCAGATTGTAAGCTTGATGTACATTGCCATGTCAAGTTCAGTTGAACGATGTCAAATTGATATTTCAAGATTATGGCGACTTTTGCTTTGAGCCCTTGTCATCGGCTCTATAGCTCAGTTGGTTAGAGCGTCTGCCTAGTAAGCAGAAGGTCGAGGGTTCGAATCCCCCTGGAGCCTATCTTGTACTTTCTTCCTGAGTACTTTTTGATAAAGTGCTCTTATTTGACCCATTTATGAAATGCTGTTTTACTTCATGAAAACTTAAACATCGGCAGTCAGAAATAAAGATACATGTATACTTGCCAACATCAAAACTATTTCTTAGAGTCAATTCTTATATTTTTGAGAGACAGATAGCAGCTACAGAGCGAGCGTTGGCTCTATAGCTCAGTTGGTTAGAGCGTCTGCCTAGTAAGCAGAAGGTCGAGGGTTCGAATCCCCCTGGAGCCTAATTTTTGTATTTTGTCTGAATGTAAAATTGGATGGAACAAAACATGTGTTCCTGAAAGCTTATTGTTTCCAGATATTCTAGTCGGTCCATAGTTGTTGTAAAGGTCCTTTTTTTGCAGATCAAGAAGGATATTTGTTACATACACTAAGCATAAAATGTGATCATTAGCAAGACTTGTATTGTCAGATTGTAAGCTTGATGTACATTGCCATGTCAAGTTCAGTTGAACGATGTCAAATTGATATTTCAAGATTATGGCGACTTTTGCTTTGAGCCCTTGTCATCGGCTCTATAGCTCAGTTGGTTAGAGCGTCTGCCTAGTAAGCAGAAGGTCGAGGGTTCGAATCCCCCAGGAGCCTATCTTGTACTTTCTTCCTGAGTACTTTTTGATAAAGTGCTCTTCTTTGACCCATTTATGAAATGCTGTTTTACTTCATGAAAACTTAAACATCGGCAGTCAGAAATAAAGATACATGTATACTTGCCAACATCAAAACTATTTCTTAGAGTCAATTCTTATATTTTTGAGAGACAGATAGCAGCTACAGAGCGAGCGTTGGCTCTATAGCTCAGTTGGTTAGAGCGTCTGCCTAGTAAGCAGAAGGTCGAGGGTTCGAATCCCCCTGGAGCCTAATTTTTTGTATTTTGTCTGAATGTAAAATTGGATGGAACAAAACATGTGTTCCTGAAAGCTTATCGTTTCCAGATATTCTAGTCGGTCCATAGTTGTTGTAAAGGTCCTTTTTTTGCAGATCAAGAAGGATATTTGTTACATACACTAAGCATAAAATGTGATCATTAGCAAGACTTGTATTGTCAGATTGTAAGCTTGATGTACATTGCCATGTCAAGTTCAGTTGAACGATGTCAAATTGATATTTCAAGATTATGGCGACTTTTGCTTTGAGCCCTTGTCATCGGCTCTATAGCTCAGGTGGTTAGAGCGTCTGCCTAGTAAGCAGAAGGTCGAGGGTTCGAATCCCCCTGGAGCCTATCTTGTACTTTCTTCCTGAGTACTTTTTGATAAAGTGCTCTTCTTTGACCCATTTATGAAATGCTGTTTTACTTCATGAAAACTTAAACATCGGCAGTCAGAAATAAAGATACATGTATACTTGCCAACATCAAAACTATTTCTTAGAGTCAATTCTTATATTTTTGAGAGACAGATAGCAGCTACAGAGCGAGCGTTGGCTCTATAGCTCAGTTGGTTAGAGCGTCTGCCTAGTAAGCAGAAGGTCGAGGGTTCGAATCCCCCTGGAGCCTAATTTTTGTATTTTGTCTGAATGTAAAATTGGATGGAACAAAACATGTGTTCCTGAAAGCTTATCGTTTCCAGATATTCTAGTCGGTCCATAGTTGTTGTAAAGGTCCTTTTTTTGCAGATCAAGAAGGATATTTGTTACATACACTAAGCATAAAATGTGATCATTAGCAAGACTTGTAATGTCAGATTGTAAGCTTGATGTACATTGTCATGTCAAGTTCAGTTGAACGATGTCAAATTGATATTTCAAGATTATGGCGACTTTTGCTTTGAGCCCTTGTCATCGGCTCTATAGCTCAGTTGGTTAGAGCGTCTGCCTAGTAAGCAGAAGGTCGAGGGTTCGAATCCCCCTGGAGCCTATCTTGTACTTTCTTCCTGAGTACTTTTTGATAAAGTGCTCTTCTTTGACCCATTTATGAAATGCTGTTTTACTTCATGAAAACTTAAACATCGGCAGTCAGAAATAAAGATACATGTATACTTGCCAACATCAAAACTATTTCTTAGAGTCAATTCTTATATTTTTGAGAGACAGATAGCAGCTACAGAGCGAGCGTTGGCTCTATAGCTCAGTTGGTTAGAGCGTCTGCCTAGTAAGCAGAAGGTCGAGGGTTCGAATCCCCCTGGAGCCTATCTTGTACTTTCTTCCTGAGTACTTTTTGATAAAGTGCTCTTCTTTGACCCATTTATGAAATGCTGTTTTACTTCATGAAAACTTAAACATCGGCAGTCAGAAATAAAGATACATGTATACTTGCCAACATCAAAACTATTTCTTAGAGTCAATTCTTATATTTTTGAGAGACAGATAGCAGCTACAGAGCGAGCGTTGGCTCTATAGCTCAGTTGGTTAGAGCGTCTGCCTAGTAAGCAGAAGGTCGAGGGTTCGAATCCCCCTGGAGCCTAATTTTTGTATTTTGTCTGAATGTAAAATTGGATGGAACAAAACATGTGTTCCTGAAAGCTTATCGTTTCCAGATATTCTAGTCGGTCCATAGTTGTTGTAAAGGTCCTTTTTTTGCAGATCAAGAAGGATATTTGTTACATACACTAAGCATAAAATGTGATCATTAGCAAGACTTGTATTGTCAGATTGTAAGCTTGATGTACATTGCCATGTCAAGTTCAGTTGAACGATGTCAAATTGATATTTCAAGATTATGGCGACTTTTGCTTTGAGCCCTTGTCATCGGCTCTATAGCTCAGTTGGTTAGAGCGTCTGCCTAGTAAGCAGAAGGTCGAGGGTTCGAATCCCCCTGGAGCCTATCTTGTACTTTCTTCCTGAGTACTTTTTGATAAAGTGCTCTTCTTTGACCCATTTATGAAATGCTGTTTTACTTCATGAAAACTTAAACATCGGCAGTCAGAAATAAAGATACATGTATACTTGCCAACATCAAAACTATTTCTTAGAGTCAATTCTTATATTTTTGAGAGACAGATAGCAGCTACAGAGCGAGCGTTGGCTCTATAGCTCAGTTGGTTAGAGCGTCTGCCTAGTAAGCAGAAGGTCGAGGGTTCGAATCCCCCTGGAGCCTAATTTTTTGTATTTTGTCTGAATGTAAAATTGGATGGAACAAAACATGTGTTCCTGAAAGCTTATCGTTTCCAGATATTCTAGTCGGTCCATAGTTGTTGTAAAGGTCCTTTTTTTGCAGATCAAGAAGGATATTTGTTACATACACTAAGCATAAAATGTGATCATTAGCAAGACTTGTATTGTCAGATTGTAAGCTTGATGTACATTGCCATGTCAAGTTCAGTTGAACGATGTCAAATTGATATTTCAAGATTATGGCGACTTTTGCTTTGAGCCCTTGTCATCGGCTCTATAGCTCAGTTGGTTAGAGCGTCTGCCTAGTAAGCAGAAGGTCGAGGGTTCGAATCCCCCTGGAGCCTATCTTGTACTTTCTTCCTGAGTACTTTTTGATAAAGTGCTCTTATTTGACCCATTTATGAAATGCTGTTTTACTTCATGAAAACTTAAACATCGGCAGTCAGAAATAAAGATACATGTATACTTGCCAACATCAAAACTATTTCTTAGAGTCAATTCTTATATTTTTGAGAGACAGATAGCAGCTACAGAGCGAGCGTTGGCTCTATAGCTCAGTTGGTTAGAGCGTCTGCCTAGTAAGCAGAAGGTCGAGGGTTCGAATCCCCCTGGAGCCTAATTTTTGTATTTTGTCTGAATGTAAAATTGGATGGAACAAAACATGTGTTCCTGAAAGCTTATTGTTTCCAGATATTCTAGTCGGTCCATAGTTGTTGTAAAGGTCCTTTTTTTGCAGATCAAGAAGGATATTTGTTACATACACTAAGCATAAAATGTGATCATTAGCAAGACTTGTATTGTCAGATTGTAAGCTTGATGTACATTGCCATGTCAAGTTCAGTTGAACGATGTCAAATTGATATTTCAAGATTATGGCGACTTTTGCTTTGAGCCCTTGTCATCGGCTCTATAGCTCAGTTGGTTAGAGCGTCTGCCTAGTAAGCAGAAGGTCGAGGGTTCGAATCCCCCAGGAGCCTATCTTGTACTTTCTTCCTGAGTACTTTTTGATAAAGTGCTCTTCTTTGACCCATTTATGAAATGCTGTTTTACTTCATGAAAACTTAAACATCGGCAGTCAGAAATAAAGATACATGTATACTTGCCAACATCAAAACTATTTCTTAGAGTCAATTCTTATATTTTTGAGAGACAGATAGCAGCTACAGAGCGAGCGTTGGCTCTATAGCTCAGTTGGTTAGAGCGTCTGCCTAGTAAGCAGAAGGTCGAGGGTTCGAATCCCCCTGGAGCCTAATTTTTTGTATTTTGTCTGAATGTAAAATTGGATGGAACAAAACATGTGTTCCTGAAAGCTTATCGTTTCCAGATATTCTAGTCGGTCCATAGTTGTTGTAAAGGTCCTTTTTTTGCAGATCAAGAAGGATATTTGTTACATACACTAAGCATAAAATGTGATCATTAGCAAGACTTGTATTGTCAGATTGTAAGCTTGATGTACATTGCCATGTCAAGTTCAGTTGAACGATGTCAAATTGATATTTCAAGATTATGGCGACTTTTGCTTTGAGCCCTTGTCATCGGCTCTATAGCTCAGTTGGTTAGAGCGTCTGCCTAGTAAGCAGAAGGTCGAGGGTTCGAATCCCCCTGGAGCCTATCTTGTACTTTCTTCCTGAGTACTTTTTGATAAAGTGCTCTTCTTTGACCCATTTATGAAATGCTGTTTTACTTCATGAAAACTTAAACATCGGCAGTCAGAAATAAAGATACATGTATACTTGCCAACATCAAAACTATTTCTTAGAGTCAATTCTTATATTTTTGAGAGACAGATAGCAGCTACAGAGCGAGCGTTGGCTCTATAGCTCAGTTGGTTAGAGCGTCTGCCTAGTAAGCAGAAGGTCGAGGGTTCGAATCCCCCTGGAGCCTAATTTTTGTATTTTGTCTGAATGTAAAATTGGATGGAACAAAACATGTGTTCCTGAAAGCTTATCGTTTCCAGATATTCTAGTCGGTGCATAGTTGTTGTAAAGGTCCTTTTTTTGCAGATCAAGAAGGATATTTGTTACATACACTAATCATAAAATGTGATCATTAGCACGACTTGTATTGTCAGATTGTAAGCTTGATGTACATTGCCATGTCAAGTTCAGTTGAACGATGTCAAATTGATATTTCAAGATTATGGCGACTTTTGCTTTGAGCCCTTGTCATCGGCTCTATAGCTCAGTTGGTTAGAGCGTCTGCCTAGTAAGCAGAAGGTCGAGGGTTCGAATCCCCCTGGAGCCTATCTTGTACTTTCTTCCTGAGTACTTTTTGATAAAGTGCTCTTCTTTGACCCATTTATGAAATGCTGTTTTACTTCATGAAAACTTAAACATCGGCAGTCAGAAATAAAGATACATGTATACTTGCCAACATCAAAACTATTTCTTAGAGTCAATTCTTATATTTTTGAGAGACAGATAGCAGCTACAGAGCGAGCGTTGGCTCTATAGCTCAGTTGGTTAGAGCGTCTGCCTAGTAAGCAGAAGGTCGAGGGTTCGAATCCCCCTGGAGCCTATCTTGTACTTTCTTCTTGAGTACTTTTTGATAAAGTGCTCTTCTTTGACCCATTTATGAAATGCTGTTTTACTTCATGAAAACTTAAACATCGGCAGTCAGAAATAAAGATACATGTATACTTGCCAACATCAAAACTATTTCTTAGAGTCAATTCTTATATTTTTGAGAGACAGATAGCAGCTACAGAGCGAGCGTTGGCTCTATAGCTCAGTTGGTTAGAGCGTCTGCCTAGTAAGCAGAAGGTCGAGGGTTCGAATCCCCCTGGAGCCTAATTTTTGTATTTTGTCTGAATGTAAAATTGGATGGAACAAAACATGTGTTCTTGAAAGCTTATCGTTTCCAGATATTCTAGTCGGTCCATAGTTGTTGTAAAGGTCCTTTTTTTGCAGATCAAGAAGGATATTTGTTACATACACTAAGCATAAAATGTGATCATTAGCAAGACTTGTAATGTCAGATTGTAAGCTTGATGTACATTGTCATGTCAAGTTCAGTTGAACGATGTCAAATTGATATTTCAAGATTATGGCGACTTTTGCTTTGAGCCCTTGTCATCGGCTCTATAGCTCAGTTGGTTAGAGCGTCTGCCTAGTAAGCAGAAGGTCGAGGGTTCGAATCCCCCTGGAGCCTATCTTGTACTTTCTTCCTGAGTACTTTTTGATAAAGTGCTCTTCTTTGACCCATTTATGAAATGCTGTTTTACTTCATGAAAACTTAAACATCGGCAGTCAGAAATAAAGATACATGTATACTTGCCAACATCAAAACTATTTCTTAGAGTCAATTCTTATATTTTTGAGAGACAGATAGCAGCTACAGAGCGAGCGTTGGCTCTATAGCTCAGTTGGTTAGAGCGTCTGCCTAGTAAGCAGAAGGTCGAGGGTTCGAATCCCCCTGGAGCCTAATTTTTGTATTTTGTCTGAATGTAAAATTGGATGGAACAAAACATGTGTTCCTGAAAGCTTATCGTTTCCAGATATTCTAGTCGGTCCATAGTTGTTGTAAAGGTCCTTTTTTTGCAGATCAAGAAGGATATTTGTTACATACACTAAGCATAAAATGTGATCATTAGCAAGACTTGTATTGTCAGATTGTAAGCTTGATGTACATTGCCATGTCAAGTTCAGTTGAACGATGTCAAATTGATATTTCAAGATTATGGCGACTTTTGCTTTGAGCCCTTGTCATCGGCTCTATAGCTCAGTTGGTTAGAGCGTCTGCCTAGTAAGCAGAAGGTCGAGGGTTCGAATCCCCCTGGAGCCTATCTTGTACTTTCTTCCTGAGTACTTTTTGATAAAGTGCTCTTCTTTGACCCATTTATGAAATGCTGTTTTACTTCATGAAAACTTAAACATCGGCAGTCAGAAATAAAGATACATGTATACTTGCCAACATCAAAACTATTTCTTAGAGTCAATTCTTATATTTTTGAGAGACAGATAGCAGCTACAGAGCGAGCGTTGGCTCTATAGCTCAGTTGGTTAGAGCGTCTGTCTAGTAAGCAGAAGGTCGAGGTTTCGAATCCCCCTGGAGCCTAATTTTTTGTATTTTGTCTGAATGTAAAATTGGATGGAACAAAACATGTGTTCCTGAAAGCTTATCGTTTCCAGATATTCTAGTTGGTCCATAGTTGTTGTAAAGGTCCTTTTTTTGCAGATCAAGAAGGTTATTTGTTACATACGCTGAGCATAAAATGTGATCATTAGCAAGACTTGTATTGTCAGATTGTAAGCTTGATGTACATTGCCATGTCAAAATCAGTTGGACGATGTCAAATTGATATTTCAAGATTATGGCGACTTTTGCTTTGAGCCCTTGTCATCGGCTCTATAGCTCAGTTGGTTAGAGCGTCTGCCTAGTAAGCAGAAGGTCGAGGGTTCGAATCCCCCTGGAGCCTATCTTGTACTTTCTTCCTGAGTACTTTTTGATAAAGTGCTCTTCTTTGACCCATTTATGAAATGCTGTTTTACTTCATGAAAACTTAAACATCGGCAGTCAGAAATAAAGATACATGTATACTTGCCAACATCAAAACTATTTCTTAGAGTCAATTCTTATATTTTTGAGAGACAGATAGCAGCTACAGAGCGAGCGTTGGCTCTATAGCTCAGTTGGTTAGA
Source organism: Phorcus lineatus (assembly GCA_921293015.1). Lineage (NCBI taxonomy): Eukaryota > Metazoa > Mollusca > Gastropoda > Trochida > Trochidae > Phorcus > Phorcus lineatus. Next base: position 44,742,507 of record OV121095.1, on the reverse strand, counting down.
GCGTCTGCCTAGTAAGCAGAAGGTCGAGGGTTCGAATCCCCCTGGAGCCTAATTTTTTGTATTTTGTCTGAATGTAAAATTGGATGGAACAAAACATGTGTTCCTGAAAGCTTATCGTTTCCAGATATTCTAGTCGGTCCATAGTTGTTGTAAAGGTCCTTTTTTTGCAGATCAAGAAGGATATTTGTTACATACACTAAGCATAAAATGTGATCATTAGCAAGACTTGTATTGTCAGATTGTAAGCTTGATGTACATTGCCATGTCAAGTTCAGTTGAACGATGTCAAATTGATATTTCAAGATTATGGCGACTTTTGCTTTGAGCCCTTGTCATCGGCTCTATAGCTCAGTTGGTTAGAGCGTCTGCCTAGTAAGCAGAAGGTCGAGGGTTCGAATCCCCCTGGAGCCTATCTTGTACTTTCTTCCTGAGTACTTTTTGATAAAGTGCTCTTCTTTGACGCATTTATGAAATGCTGTTTTACTTCATGAAAACTTAAACATCGGCAGTCAGAAATAAAGATACATGTATACTTGCCAACATCAAAACTATTTCTTAGAGTCAATTCTTATATTTTTGAGAGACAGATAGCAGCTACAGAGCGAGCGTTGGCTCTATAGCTCAGTTGGTTAGAGCGTCTGCCTAGTAAGCAGAAGGTCGAGGGTTCGAATCCCCCTGGAGCCTATCTTGTACTTTCTTCCTGAGTACTTTTTGATAAAGTGCTCTTCTTTGACCCATTTATGAAATGCTGTTTTACTTCATGAAAACTTAAACATCGGCAGTCAGAAATAAAGATACATGTATACTTGCCAACATCAAAACTATTTCTTAGAGTCAATTCTTATATTTTTGAGAGACAGATAGCAGCTACAGAGCGAGCGTCGGCTCTATAGCTCAGTTAGTTAGAGCGTCTGCCTAGTAAGCAGAAGGTCGAGGGTTCGAATCCCCCTGGAGCCTAATTTTTTGTATTTTGTCTGAATGTAAAATTGGATGGAACAAAACATGTGTTCCTGAAAGCTTATCGTTTCCAGATATTCTAGTCGGTCCATAGTTGTTGTAAAGGTCCTATTTTTGCAGATCAAGAAGGATATTTGTTACATACACTAAGCATAAAATGTGATCATTAGCAAGACTTGTATTGTCAGATTGTAAGCTTGATGTACATTGCCATGTCAAGTTCAGTTGAACGATGTCAAATTGATATTTCAAGATTATGGCGACTTTTGCTTTGAGCCCTTGTCATCGGCTCTATAGCTCAGTTGGTTAGAGCGTCTGCCTAGTAAGCAGAAGGTCGAGGGTTCGAATCCCCCTGGAGCCTATCTTGTACTTTCTTCCTGAGTACTTTTTGATAAAGTGCTCTTCTTTGACCCATTTATGAAATGCTGTTTTACTTCATGAAAACTTAAACATCGGCAGTCAGAAATAAAGATACATGTATACTTGCCAACATCAAAACTATTTCTTAGAGTCAATTCTTATATTTTTGAGAGACAGATAGCAGCTACAGAGCGAGCGTTGGCTCTATAGCTCAGTTGGTTAGAGCGTCTGCCTAGTAAGCAGAAGGTCGAGGGTTCGAATCCCCCTGGAGCCTAATTTTTGTATTTTGTCTGAATGTAAAATTGGATGGAACAAAACATGTGTTCCTGAAAGCTTATCGTTTCCAGATATTCTAGTCGGTCCATAGTTGTTGTAAAGGTCCTTTTTTTGCAGATCAAGAAGGATATTTGTTACATACACTAAGCATAAAATGTGATCATTAGCAAGACTTGTATTGTCAGATTGTAAGCTTGATGTACATTGCCATGTCAAGTTCAGTTGGACGATGTCAAATTGATATTTCAAGATTATGGCGACTTTTGCTTTGAGCCCTTGTCATCGGCTCTATAGCTCAGTTGGTTACAGCGTCTGCCTAGTAAGCAGAAGGTCGAGGGTTCGAATCCCCCTGGAGCCTATCTTGTACTTTCTTCCTGAGTACTTTTTGATAAAGTGCTCTTCTTTGACCCATTTATGAAATGCTGTTTTACTTCATGAAAACTTAAACATCGGCAGTCAGAAATAAAGATACATGTATACTTGCCAACATCAAAACTATTTCTTAGAGTCAATTCTTATATTTTTGAGAGACAGATAGCAGCTACAGAGCGAGCGTTGGCTCTATAGCTCAGTTGGTTAGAGCGTCTGCCTAGTAAGCAGAAGGTCGAGGGTTCGAATCCCCCTGGAGCCTAATTTTTTGTATTTTGTCTGAATGTAAAATTGGATGGAACAAAACATGTGTTCCTGAAAGCTTATCGTTTCCAGATATTCTAGTCGGTCCATAGTTGTTGTAAAGGTCCTTTTTTTGCAGATCAAGAAGGATATTTGTTACATACACTAAGCATAAAATGTGATCATTAGCAAGACTTGTATTGTCAGATTGTAAGCTTGATGTACATTGCCATGTCAAGTTCAGTTGAACGATGTCAAATTGATATTTCAAGATTATGGCGACTTTTGCTTTGAGCTCTTGTCATCGGCTCTATAGCTCAGTTGGTTAGAGCGTCTGCCTAGTAAGCAGAAGGTCGAGGGTTCGAATCCCCCTGGAGCCTATCTTGTACTTTCTTCCTGAGTACTTTTTGATAAAGTGCTCTTCTTTGACGCATTTATGAAATGCTGTTTTACTTCATGAAAACTTAAACATCGGCAGTCAGAAATAAAGATACATGTATACTTGCCAGCATCAAAACTATTTCTTAGAGTCAATTCTTATATTTTTGAGAGACAGATAGCAGCTACAGAGCGAGCGTTGGCTCTATAGCTCAGTTGGTTAGAGCGTCTGCCTAGTAAGCAGAAGGTCGAGGGTTCGAATCCCCCTGGAGCCTAATTTTTTGTATTTTGTCTGAATGTAAAATTGGATGGAACAAAACATGTGTTCCTGAAAGCTTATCGTTTCCAGATATTCTAGTCGGTCCATAGTTGTTGTAAAGGTCCTTTTTTTGCAGATCAAGAAGGATATTTGTTACATACACTAAGCATAAAATGTGATCATTAGCAAGACTTGTATTGTCAGATTGTAAGCTTGATGTACATTGCCATGTCAAGTTCAGTTGAACGATGTCAAATTGATATTTCAAGATTATGGCGACTTTTGCTTTGAGCTCTTGTCATCGGCTCTATAGCTCAGTTGGTTAGAGCGTCTGCCTAGTAAGCAGAAGGTCGAGGGTTCGAATCCCCCTGGAGCCTATCTTGTACTTTCTTCCTGAGTACTTTTTGATAAAGTGCTCTTCTTTGACGCATTTATGAAATGCTGTTTTACTTCATGAAAACTTAAACATCGGCAGTCAGAAATAAAGATACATGTATACTTGCCAGCATCAAAACTATTTCTTAGAGTCAATTCTTATATTTTTGAGAGACAGATAGCAGCTACAGAGCGAGCGTTGGCTCTATAGCTCAGTTGGTTAGAGCGTCTGCCTAGTAAGCAGAAGGTCGAGGGTTCGAATCCCCCTGGAGCCTATCTTGTACTTTCTTCCTGAGTACTTTTTGATAAAGTGCTCTTCTTTGACCCATTTATGAAATGCTGTTTTACTTCATGAAAACTTAAACATCGGCAGTCAGAAATAAAGATACATGTATACTTGCCAACATCAAAACTATTTCTTAGAGTCAATTCTTATATTTTTGAGAGACAGATAGCAGCTACAGAGCGAGCGTTGGCTCTATAGCTCAGTTGGTTAGAGCGTCTGCCTAGTAAGCAGAAGGTCGAGCGTTCGAATCCCCCTGGAGCCTAATTTTTTGTATTTTGTCTGAATGTAAAATTGGATGGAACAAAACATGTGTTCCTGAAAGCTTATCGTTTCCAGATATTCTAGTCGGTCCATAGTTGTTGTAAAGGTCCTTTTTTGCAGATCAAGAAGGATATTTGTTACATACACTAAGCATAAAATGTGATCATTAGCAAGACTTGTATTGTCAGATTGTAAGCTTGATGTACATTGCCATGTCAAGTTCAGTTGAACGATGTCAAATTGATATTTCAAGATTATGGCGACTTTTGCTTTTTTCTCATCCTGTCATCGGCTCTATAGCTCAGTTGGTTAGAGCGTCTGCCTAGTAAGCAGAAGGTCGAGGGTTCGAATCCCCCTGGAGCCTATCTTGTACTTTCTTCCTGAGTACTTTTTGATAAAGTGCTCTTCTTTGACCCATTTATGAAATCCTGTTTTACTTCATGAAAACTTAAACATCGGCAGTCAGAAATAAAGATACATGTATACTTGCCAACATGAAAACTATTTCTTAGAGTCAATTCTTATATTTTTGAGAGACAGATAGCAGCTACAGAGCGAGCGTTGGCTCTATAGCTCAGTTGGTTAGAGCGTCTGCCTAGTAAGCAGAAGGTCGAGGGTTCGAATCCTCCTGGAGCCTATCTTGTACTTTCTTCCTGAGTACTTTTTGATAAAGTGCTCTTCTTTGACCCATTTATGAAATGCTGTTTTACTTCATGAAAACTTAAACATCGGCAGTCAGAAATAAAGATACATGTATACTTGCCAACATCAAAACTATTTCTTAGAGTCAATTCTTATATTTTTGAGAGACAGATAGCAGCTACAGAGCGAGCGTTGGCTCTATAGCTCAGTTGGTTAGAGCGTCTGCCTAGTAAGCAGAAGGTCGAGCGTTCGAATCCCCCTGGAGTGCTAGCGCCACCTAGTGGATTGCGGAGTGCAGACGTGTCTCACAACAGCTCGTATACTTTCTGGATTTTCAATTATTTATTGACCTTTCATGTTGGATTATTGTGGTGTTTTCACAATGTGATAAACTGATTTAACTGCTTGTTCTGTGAAATCTACACTTGAGTGTAGATTTCATCTCTGTTCAGTGGTGTGATTGAACTTTGATTTGAAACATTCAAAATGGCGGACCGGAGATACAAGAAAGAGAGTACTGTGGAAGTTCATGTTGGAGATCGAAAGACAATTTCAGGTACCTTACTGATTCAAGCTTTGCTACGTGTCGTGTCAGATGTTTATGCGTGTGTGCCGAAGAATGCTGACAGCTGTGAGGTGACTCTCCCTAGTGTGGAAGAGGCTCGCACAGTGGTTGAGAATGAGCTATTCGTGAGTGACAACAAAGTGAGGACTAAACTACTTGTAACGGAAACAGTTGTTGTCTCGTTTATGCACCTACCCGCTTATATCGAAGATAGTGCCATTAAGAACTATTTGGAGTCAAAGGGAATCAAACTGGAAGGAAATATTTCGTTTCGGGAGAACTTCGAGAAGGAGTTTCCGCTGCTGTCGGGAGACAATAACACTGATCAGACTGATGACGACACGGAATCTGAAGCGGAGACAGCCGACCAGTCTATCTCCGTTGACAACGAGGGTAAACTATCCGACGTGCACGAGGAGTCTGTGTCAACTTGTACCACAACACAGGATCTTACAGCGGATGCACGTGCAAGTGTACTAGCACAGACACACGATAAGAAAGACATCTCTACTCAGAAGAAAGCCACCAAGTCCGACACTAACAACACTAGTAAAACCCAAGGGTGGAATACCGTAAAACAGAAGAGATCCAGGACAAGACTCAATCCTAAACTTTCTGACTTAGCACTGAAGGAGAATGACCTGAAAAACAAGCTAAGGGAAAACAGGAAAGACGAACTGAAAAAGAAGAAAGAAGAAACAGTGAATGTGAAGAGAGATATCCTTGACAATGTGAAGTAATGGATACATCATTCGTCCTTTTCATAATGTTAATTTGTGCATGGAACGTTAACGGACTAAGAGACATTGCTAAGATGGACTGTGTTTTTCAAAAGGCAATAAGTTCTCATGCGGATATCATATTTCTACAAGAAACTTTCTGGGACAATTCATTTATAGAGCAATATCAGCATAATTGGCCCGGTAAGATTTTTTATAATAATTGTTTATTTACTTCTACTTTTCCATATACTCCAACCTTTGCAAAGTGTGATAATAAGGGCAGATTGCTCAAAGTTACTTTTGATGTTGATGATGAAACATACTCTTGCATTAATGTATATGCACCAAATGTGGTTGCTAACAGAATTGATTTTTATGATGAATTTATGTCATATTTATCAGGAGATCGTATTATTGCTCCTGGAGATTTCAACGATGTATTGGATGCCTTTCTTCCATAATCCACACGTGCAGTATCAAGGGAAGGTGCTTTATTTCAAATTTTTCATTGATAGTGGTATCAACACATTGTCTGATATTTGTTATGAAGTTGTACCCGGATTTTTAAAGGCTTCTGCCATTACAGAAATTATTTACAATCATGAATTTGATGTTTCTCCTTCCTACATTATGAGCGCATATTTCATTATTTTAAAATCGCTCCCATGCGACTGGTTTCAATATATTTGCTCACATTCAATAATTACTAAAGCTTTACAAGAAGTTTCCTTCAGCATAAATAATGATATTATACCTTCCCAAAAATTTAATGTAAAATTCTGCTATTCAATTTTCGTCTCCAAAAACTTTATTCAACCAACTGCAACTGCCTTTTGGGATAATTATGCTCTAGACATTATTTGGTCTAAAGTTTGGAAATCTGTTTTCCTTAATGACAAATCAGCTGAACAGAGAAATCTTGATTTTAGAATTTGCCATAACATTGTTTATACCAATCAGAAAATGTACAAATATGGTAAATCTGACACTGATTTGTGTCCAGTTTGTACAGCTGAAGCAGAAGATATGTTTCACATGTTGGTGTTTTGTGATGAATTGTATGACACCATCAATATTTTTAGGGATATTTTCACGAATATATTTCGTGACAAAGGATACTCTTTAAACAGTTTAGTATCATGGCTTATGTTTTGATTTCAATCCACCGAAGCTCCTGAAAGCTATGATTGTATAAATATTCTTTTATCAACCTACAGGTGGTGTGTTTATAAAAGAAGAGCTATTTCCTCATTACAAAATAAATCACTTAATTTGCTTAATTTTTTCAAAAACAGCGTAAAACATCATTTCAAATTGCTTTGGTTTCATTATTGCAAAAACAATCAATCTACGTTATTCATTTATAAATATGTAATTCCTTTAAACATCATCTCAATTGGCAACAATGAGGAAATTGTTCTTAAATATCCACTTTGTTGAAAATATGTAAATAGCAATTCAATTTGATATTGTGTATGTCCAAGGACACATATTTTAAAACTGTATATATCTCACATATGTCTTAACCTGTATATACTTCTGTGAATAAATCATTATGAAAGAAAAAAAAAAAAAGAGCGTCTGCCTAGTAAGCAGAAGGTCGATGGTTCGAATCCCCCTGGAGCCTATCTTGTACTTTCTTCCTGAGTACTTTTTGATAAAGTGCTCTTCTTTGACCCATTTATGAAATGCTGTTTTACTTCATGAAAACTTAAACATCGGCAGTCAGAAATAAAGATACATGTATACTTGCCAACATGAAAACTATTTCTTAGAGTCAATTCTTATATTTTTGAGAGACAGATAGCAGCTACAGAGCGAGCGTTGGCTCTATAGCTCAGTTGGTTAGAGCGTCTGCCTAGTAAGCAGAAGGTCGAGGGTTCGAATCCTCCTGGAGCCTATCTTGTACTTTCTTCCTGAGTACTTTTTGATAAAGTGCTCTTCTTTGACCCATTTATGAAATGCTGTTTTACTTCATGAAAACTTAAACATCGGCAGTCAGAAATAAAGATACATGTATACTTGCCAACATCAAAACTATTTCTTAGAGTCAATTCTTATATTTTTGAGAGACAGATAGCAGCTACAGAGCGAGCGTTGGCTCTATAGCTCAGTTGGTTAGAGCGTCTGCCTAGTAAGCAGAAGGTCGAGGGTTCGAATCCCCCTGGAGCCTAATTTTTTGTATTTTGTCTGAATGTAAAATTGGATGGAACAAAACATGTGTTCCTGAAAGCTTATCGTTTCCAGATATTCTAGTCGGTCCATAGTTGTTGTAAAGGTCCTTTTTTTGCAGATCAAGAAGGTTATTTGTTACATACACTAAGCATAAAATGTGATCATTAGCAAGACTTGTATTGTCAGATTGTAAGCTTGATGTACATTGCCATGTCAAGTTCAGTTGAGACGATGTCAAATTGATATTTCAAGATTATGGCGACTTTTGCTTTGAGCCCTTGTCATCGGCTCTATAGCTCAGTTGGTTAGAGCGTCTGCCTAGTAAGCAGAAGGTCGAGGGTTCGAATCCCCCTGGAGCCTATCTTGTACTTTCTTCCTGAGTACTTTTTGATAAAGTGCTCTTCTTTGACCCATTTATGAAATGCTGTTTTACTTCATGAAAACTTAAACATCGGCAGTCAGAAATAAAGATACATGTATACTTGCCAACATCAAAACTATTTCTTAGAGTCAATTCTTATATTTTTGAGAGACAGATAGCAGCTACAGAGCGAGCGTTGGCTCTATAGCTCAGTTGGTTAGAGCGTCTGCCTAGTAAGCAGAAGGTCGAGGGTTCGAATCCCCCTGGAGTGCTAGCGCCACCTAGTGGATTGCGGAGTGCAGACGTGTCTCACAACAGCTCGTATACTTTCTGGATTTTCAATTATTTATTGACCTTTCATGTTGGATTATTGTGGTGTTTTCACAATGTGATAAACTGATTTAACTGCTTGTTCTGTGAAATCTACACTTGAGTGTAGATTTCATCTCTGTTCAGTGGTGTGATTGAACTTTGATTTGAAACATTCAAAATGGCGGACCGGAGATACAAGAAAGAGAGTACTGTGGAAGTTCATGTTGGAGATCGAAAGACAATTTCAGGTACCTTACTGATTCAAGCTTTGCTACGTGTCGTGTCAGATGTTTATGCGTGTGTGCCGAAGAATGCTGACAGCTGTGAGGTGACTCTCCCTAGTGTGGAAGAGGCTCGCACAGTGGTTGAGAATGAGCTATTCGTGAGTGACAACAAAGTGAGGACTAGACTACTTGTAACGGAAACAGTTGTTGTCTCGTTTATGCACCTACCCGCTTATATCGAAGATAGTGCCATTAAGAACTATTTGGAGTCAAAGGGAATCAAACTGGAAGGAAATATTTCGTTTCGGGAGAACTTCGAGAAGGAGTTTCCGCTGCTGTCGGGAGACAATAACACTGATCAGACTGATGACGACACGGAATCTGAAGCGGAGACAGCCGACCAGTCTATCTCCGTTGACAACGAGGGTAAACTATCCGACGTGCACGAGGAGTCTGTGTCAACTTGTACCACAACACAGGATCTTACAGCGGATGCACGTGCAAGTGTACTAGCACAGACACACGATAAGAAAGACATCTCTACTCAGAAGAAAGCCACCAAGTCCGACACTAACAACACTAGTAAAACCCAAGGGTGGAATACCGTAAAACAGAAGAGATCCAGGACAAGACTCAATCCTAAACTTTCTGACTTAGCACTGAAGGAGAATGACCTGAAAAACAAGCTAAGGGAAAACAGGAAAGACGAACTGAAAAAGAAGAAAGAAGAAACAGTGAATGTGAAGAGAGATATCCTTGACAATGTGAAGTAATGGATACATCATTCGTCCTTTTCATAATGTTAATTTGTGCATGGAACGTTAACGGACTAAGAGACATTGCTAAGATGGACTGTGTTTTTCAAAAGGCAATAAGTTCTCATGCGGATATCATATTTCTACAAGAAACTTTCTGGGACAATTCATTTATAGAGCAATATCAGCATAATTGGCCCGGTAAGATTTTTTATAATAATTGTTTATTTACTTCTACTTTTCCATATACTCCAACCTTTGCAAAGTGTGATAATAAGGGCAGATTGCTCAAAGTTACTTTTGATGTTGATGATGAAACATACTCTTGCATTAATGTATATGCACCAAATGTGGTTGCTAACAGAATTGATTTTTATGATGAATTTATGTCATATTTATCAGGAGATCGTATTATTGCTCCTGGAGATTTCAACGATGTATTGGATGCCTTTCTTGATAAGAATGTTAACATTAAAACTTTCAATGTACATAGTAGTAACAAATTATGTAAAATTATCAGTGATTATAATCTATGTGATATTTGGAGATACAGAAATCCTGACAGGAAGGAATTTACTCGTAAACAAATTGTAACTGGAGTATGCAAACAAAGTCGCATTGATTTCACTTTGATATCAAAATCTTTAATTCCATTTGCTTCACATGCATATATTCAGTATTCAAAGCTAAGCGATCACTCCATCAATTTTGTCAAATTTGATTTTTCTAAAGTAGAACGTGGACCTGGCATGTGGGTCATAAACAATCAAATCCTGTCGGATCCTGTATATTCAAATATCATCAAAGATTTAATCAATGACAGTATATCATGCCCATTGTATTTATCTGAACCACTTTTGTGGTGGGATAACTTAAAATATAAACTAAAAAAATCTAGTATTTATTTCTCGTGCAAAAAGAGAAAAGCAGAAAAAGCACAACACTTTGATTTACAGCGTAGGTTAAGATTAGAATATGATAAACTTTCCAAAATTCCATCACGAGATATATCCCTCATTAAAAATTTGGAAGCTGAATTAGAAATTTTTGGAAAAAGCAGATGTGATGGTGCAATCTTAAGATCTAAAGCTCAATGGGCTCTAGAATCAGATAAGCATACTTCCTTCTTTTTGAATTTAGAAAAGGCGAAACAAGAATCAAATTGTATTAAAGAACTTATCACAGATAAAGGAATTACAAATAAAACTGAAGATATTTTAGATCACGCCTTCAAATTTTATTCCGATTTATATAAAGCAGAAGATTTAGATATCAATAAGCAAAATGAATTATTACTTTTATTACAAGATGTCCTCTCAGAGGAAGATAAGACTGGGCTAGATAATAACATCAGTGAAGACGAGCTTACAACAGCTCTGCACGCAATGAAGCGTCGTAAAAGTCCAGGTAATGACGGACTCACTGTCGAATTTTATGTACATTTTTGGGACATTTTAAAACCTATTTTTATTCATATTATTGATAACGTTTTTGTTGAGCAGCAATTATCACGTTCAATGAAAAAGGGTGTAATCAGCTTATTTTATAAAAAGAGAGGAGACAGAAAGGACATAAAAAACTTTAGACCCATTTCCCTTTTAAATGTTGACTGCAAATTAATTTCAAAAGTCCTCGCTTCACGTTTGAAGCATGTTATGGAAACAATCATCTCCTCTGATCAAACTTGTGGCATTCCTGGACGTGATATTGCTGACAATATTCATTCTTTAAGAGATGTCATTGAATTGTCTGATGATTTGGATGAAGCTTATATAATATCAATTGATCAAGAAAAGGCCTTTGATCGAGTTTCTCAACCCTTTATTATAAAAGTCCTTGAGAAATTGAATTTTGGTGATTATTTTATCTCATGGATTAAAATATTATATTCAGGTCTACTTAGCAGTGTTAAAATTAATGGACATCTCACGCCGTATTTCCCTGTAACTAGGTCAGTCCGTCAAGGCGACCCACTCAGCAGCCTACTTTTTGTTATTGTAAGCCAATCACTTAATCAGCTTATCAAAGCTAACCCAGCCATTACTCCAATCACCATTGATGTTAATCACAAATCATTATTATATCAACATGCTGATGATGCCACGGTGACTGTCAGCAATAAACAATCAGTTACTGCCACCTTTGATTCATTAGATTATTATTGCTCAGCCACCGGAGCTAAAGTTAACTTAACAAAGTCTGAAGTGTTGGTCTTGGGAAGATCTAATCAAAACTCTGTTTCTAATTTTGACTTTTCGATAGCAATCAAACATGATTGTTTAAAAATTCTTGGGATTTATCTGGGTCCTGATAAAGTTGCTTGTGAAAGCAAAAATTGGAAATTTAAATTAAGTAAAATTAAATCTTTGCTTGGTTTATGGTCGCAAAGACAACTGACACTTCAAGGCAAATCAATTGTTGTAAATACTTTCATGTCATCAAAATTGTGGTATAGTGTATATGTTTTACCTGTTCCAGAATGGTTTATAAAGGATTTAGAGGCATGTATTTCCAATTTTATCTGGTCAGGTAAAACAGTACTTATAAAACGCACAACAACAATAGGACACTTCCTAGAAGGCGGTTTATCTCTTCCTAGTTTTAAATTCAAAATACATTCTTTTCGCTTAAAAGTTGTAAATAAACTGTTTGATTCTAATTATGCAGCATTATGGAAACATTCTACGGTGTTATTTTTCGAAAAATATTTAAATATGGGACTCAGAGAGAATATTTTCTCCATTGTTTATAATGAGGTCAACCTCAAAGAGATAAACCCTTTCTATGCAGAAGTTCTACGTGCATGGGAGGAAATCACGTGCTCTCAGCGCGAACTCGTGACGAATCCCGAGCTCATCATGTATCAACCTTTGTTCCATAATCCACACGTGCAGTATCAAGGGAAGGTGCTTTATTTCAAATTTTTCATTGATAGTGGTATCAACACATTGTCTGATATTTGTTATGAAGTTGTACCCGGATTTTTAAAGGCTTCTGCCATTACAGAAATTATTTACAATCATGAATTTGATGTTTCTCCTTCCTACATTATGAGCGCATATTTCATTATTTTAAAATCGCTCCCATGCGACTGGTTTCAATATATTTGCTCACATTCAATAATTACTAAAGCTTTACAAGAAGTTTCCTTCAGCATAAATAATGATATTATACCTTCCCAAAAATTTAATGTAAAATTCTGCTATTCAATTTTCGTCTCCAAAAACTTTATTCAACCAACTGCAACTGCCTTTTGGGATAATTATGCTCTAGACATTATTTGGTCTAAAGTTTGGAAATCTGTTTTCCTTAATGACAAATCAGCTGAACAGAGAAATCTTGATTTTAGAATTTGCCATAACATTGTTTATACCAATCAGAAAATGTACAAATATGGTAAATCTGACACTGATTTGTGTCCAGTTTGTACAGCTGAAGCAGAAGATATGTTTCACATGTTGGTGTTTTGTGATGAATTGTATGACACCATCAATATTTTTAGGGATATTTTCACGAATATATTTCGTGACAAAGGATACTCTTTAAACAGTTTAGTATCATGGCTTATGTTTTGATTTCAATCCACCGAAGCTCCTGAAAGCTATGATTGTATAAATATTCTTTTATCAACCTACAGGTGGTGTGTTTATAAAAGAAGAGCTATTTCCTCATTACAAAATAAATCACTTAATTTGCTTAATTTTTTCAAAAACAGCGTAAAACATCATTTCAAATTGCTTTGGTTTCATTATTGCAAAAACAATCAATCTACGTTATTCATTTATAAATATGTAATTCCTTTAAACATCATCTCAATTGGCAACAATGAGGAAATTGTTCTTAAATATCCACTTTGTTGAAAATATGTAAATAGCAATTCAATTTGATATTGTGTATGTCCAAGGACACATATTTTAAAACTGTATATATCTCACATATGTCTTAACCTGTATATACTTCTGTGAATAAATCATTATGAAAGAAAAAAAAAAAAAGAGCGTCTGCCTAGTAAGCAGAAGGTCGATGGTTCGAATCCCCCTGGAGCCTATCTTGTACTTTCTTCCTGAGTACTTTTTGATAAAGTGCTCTTCTTTGACCCATTTATGAAATGCTGTTTTACTTCATGAAAACTTAAACATCGGCAGTCAGAAATAAAGATACATGTATACTTGCCAACATCAAAACTATTTCTTAGAGTCAATTCTTATATTTTTGAGAGACAGATAGCAGCTACAGAGCGAGCGTTGGCTCTATAGCTCAGTTGGTTAGAGCGTCTGCCTAGTAAGCAGAAGGTCGAGGGTTCGAATCCCCCTGGAGCCTAATTTTTTGTATTTTGTCTGAATGTAAAATTGGATGGAACAAAACATGTGTTCCTGAAAGCTTATCGTTTCCAGATATTCTAGTCGGTCCATAGTTGTTGTAAAGGTCCTTTTTTTGCAGATCAAGAAGGATATTTGTTACATACACTAAGCATAAAATGTGATCATTAGCAAGACTTGTATTGTCAGATTGTAAGCTTGATGTACATTGCCATGTCAAGTTCAGTTGAACGATGTCAAATTGATATTTCAAGATTATGGCGACTTTTGCTTTGAGCCCTTGTCATCGGCTCTATAGCTCAGTTGGTTAGAGCGTCTGCCTAGTAAGCAGAAGGTCGAGGGTTCGAATCCCCCTGGAGCCTATCTTGTACTTTCTTCCTGAGTACTTTTTGATAAAGTGCTCTTCTTTGACCCATTTATGAAATGCTGTTTTACTTCATGAAAACTTAAACATCGGCAGTCAGAAATAAAGATACATGTATACTTGCCAACATCAAAACTATTTCTTAGAGTCAATTCTTATATTTTTGAGAGACAGATAGCAGCTACAGAGCGAGCGTTGGCTCTATAGCTCAGTTGGTTAGAGCGTCTGCCTAGTAAGCAGAAGGTCGAGGGTTCGAATCCCCCTGGAGCCTAATTTTTTGTATTTTGTCTGAATGTAAAATTGGATGGAACAAAACATGTGTTCCTGAAAGCTTATCGTTTCCAGATATTCTAGTCGGTCCATAGTTGTTGTAAAGGTCCTTTTTTTTTGCAGATCAAGAAGGATATTTGTTACATACACTAAGCATAAAATGTGATCATTAGCAAGACTTGTATTGTCAGATTGTAAGCTTGATGTACATTGCCATGTCAAGTTCAGTTGAACGATGTCAAATTGATATTTCAAGATTATGGCGACTTTTGCTTTGAGCCCTTGTCATCGGCTCTATAGCTCAGTTGGTTAGAGCGTCTGTAAGGCGATGGATGGAGCGCCACCTGGTGTTTTGAGGAGTGAAGACGTTTTTGTTTGAGCTCTCTCAGCGTTTTGTGATTTCTCATTCCCTACTTGGATTTATGAACGGATATTCATCTTGAGGATGTGATCCCTACCGTCGGAAGGATATACTTTACTGCATGACACTGCTGACATTGTGAGAGTATTTTCTTGTGTGTGAATTTTGTGTGATTTGATAACCAAGATGGCGACAAGGCGGGAATACAAGAAAGAGTGCACTGTGGAGGTGAATGTGGAGGACAGGAAAATTGTTACAGGTACATTACTGATTAACGCGTTGCTTCGTGTTGTGTCGGATGTTTTTGCTGTGGTACCAAAAGGATCTGATTCCTATGATGTTACTGTCCCGAGTGTGGAAGAGGCGAGAATGCTAGTTGAGACTAATGATATTGTAATTGAGAAGCAGAAAGTTAAGGCTCGTTTGCTCGTATCTGACACTGTAGTGGTATCATTCATGCACTTACCTCCTTACATTCAAGACTCGGAGATACAGGATTATCTGACGTCCAAGGGTATAAAACTGGAGAGCGAAATAAAACACAAAATGATTAAAGGGACAGATGTATCGGACGGTACTAGGTATGTCAGGGTCACATTCCCTGAAAATATTTCTTCTCTACCATACACAGTTGGATTTCATACCTGTGATGGTTTTAAGTACTTTCGAGTGATACACAACAATCAGGTCAAAGTGTGTTTCAAATGCAACGGAACAGATCACGAGGTAAAGAACTGCCCCCAAACGAAATGTTACAAGTGTAAAGGCTATGGCCATATGGCTAAGGATTGTGAAAACCTTCTGTGTGGCGATTGTGGTATGTTTGAGGGGAATTGTGACTGTGATATTGTGGAGTCAAGGGAGGAGGATTATCAAAAGGCGTGGTCGGAATTCGAAAAGGACTTTCCTTCGCTCCAGTCGACTAGAGACAGACAAGTCACATGTGAGGATACCATCGAACAGAGTGCTGACACAAGTAAACCTGAGGAAAACGCGAAAGAGGTGAAAGATATTGAGGAAAGTGTGAAAGACTGTGAGGAAACTGAGGTGAGCGAGCTCATGCAGCCCGAGCTACAGGAGGACTCAGTGATGTCGGAACAACAGTCACCATCTGTTCACGGGTGGAGCGTGGCTAAAAGAAAGTGGGCCAAGAGGAAACAGCCGAAAGTAACCGAATCCGTGTTAAAGGAGAACCTACTAAAGAACAAGCTAAGAGAAAGTCGGAAGAACCAAATAAAGAAGAAAAAGGAGGAGAAGGTGAATGTGAAAAGAGACCTAAATGAAAACTAACATAATGTGTAAAGTCACATCTTTCTATATCTTCATTTATATGTTTTTCTTGTCATGGAATGTGAACGGTTTGAGAGACGTCAACAAACTAGACAGTGTTTTTCAAAAGGCAAAGGATTCACATGCACAAATTGTCTTTCTTCAGGAAACATTTTGGGATGATAAATTTATTGAAAACTTCAGACATAAATGGCCTGGTAAGATATTTTACAATAATTGTTCTTACACAAATAGAAAGGGTGTTGCAATATTATTTTCTCCAAATTTTCAATATGAACCTAAATTCGAAATGTGTGATGATAATGGCAGATTACTTAAAGTAACTTTCAATGTTGAAGATGAAATATATTCATGTATTAATGTATATGCGCCTAATGTTGTTTCAGAAAGAATTGATTTTTATGATGAGTTTTTATCATACCTATCAGGAGATCGCACCATTGCGCCAGGAGATTATAATGAATTGTTAGATGTATTTCTCGATAAAAATGTTAATGTTAAAACGTTCAATTCAAAGAGCAGTAATAAGTTATCTAAAATAATCAATGATTACAATCTATGTGATATCTGGAGGTACAGAAATCCTGACAGAAAGGAATTTACTCGAAAACAAATGGTAGAAGGAGTGTGTAAACAAAGTCGAATTGACTTCACTCTTATTTCAAAATCTCTAATTCCGTTTGCTACACATGCTTATATTCAATATTCATCACTAAGTGACCACTCCTTTAATTTTGTGAAATTTGATTTTTCTAAAGTAGAACGTGGACCTGGCATGTGGGTCATAAACAATCAAATCCTGTCGGATCCTGTATATACAAATATCATCAAAGATTTAATCAATGACAGTATATCATGCCCATTGTATTTATCTGAACCACTGTTGTGGTGGGATAACTTAAAATATAAACTAAAAAAATCTAGTATTTATTTCTCGTGCAAAAAGAGAAAAGCAGAAAAAGCACAGCACTTTGATTTACAGCGTAGGTTAAGATTAGAATATGATAAACTTTCCAAAAATCCATCACGAGATATATCCCTCATTAAAAATTTGGAAGCTGAATTAGAAATTTTTGAAAAAAGCAGATGTGATGGTGCAATCTTAAGATCTAAAGCTCAATGGGCTCTAGAATCAGATAAGCATACTTCCTTCTTTTTGAATTTAGAAAAGGCGAAACAAGAATCAAATTGTATTAAAGAACTTATCACAGATAAAGGAATTACAAATAAAACTGAAGATATTTTAGATCACGCCTTCAAATTTTATTCCGATTTATATAAAGCAGAAGATTTAGATATCAATAAGCAAAATGAATTATTACTTTTATTACAAGATGTCCTCTCAGAGGAAGATAAGACAGTGCTAGATAATAACATCAGTGAAGACGAGCTTACAACAGCTCTGCACGCAATGAAGCGTCGTAAAAGTCCAGGTAATGACGGACTCACTGTCGAATTTTATGTACATTTTTGGGACATTTTAAAACCTATTTTTATTCATATTATTGATAATGTTTTTGTTGAGCAGCAATTATCACGTTCAATGAAAAAGGGAGTAATCAGCTTATTTTATAAAAAGAGAGGAGACAGAAAGGACATAAAAAACTTTAGACCTATTTCCCTTTTAAATGTTGACTGCAAATTAATTTCAAAAGTCCTCGCTTCACGTTTGAAGCATGTTATGGAAACAATCATCTCCTCTGATCAAACTTGTGGCATTCCTGGACGTGATATTACTGACAATATTCATTCTTTAAGAGATGTCATTGAATTGTCTGATGATTTGGATGAAGCTTATATAATATCAATTGATCAAGAAAAGGCCTTTGATCGAGTTTCTCAACCCTTTATTATAAAAGTCTTTGAGAAATTGAATGTTGGTGATTATTTTATCTCATGGATTAAAATATTATATTCAGGTCTACTTAGCAGTGTTAAAATTAATGGACATCTCACGCCGTATTTCCCTGTAACTAGGTCAGTCCGTCAAGGCGACCCACTCAGCAGCCTACTTTTTGTTATTGTAAGCCAATCACTTAATCAGCTTATCAAAGCTAACCCAGCCATTACTCCAATCACCATTGATGTTAATCACAAATCATTATTATATCAACATGCTGATGATGCCACGGTGACTGTCAGCAATAAACAATCAGTTACTGCCACCTTTGATTCATTAGATTATTATTGCTCAGCCACCGGAGCTAAAGTTAACTTAACAAAGTCTGAAGTGTTGGTCTTGGGAAGATCTAATCAAAACTCTGTTTCTAATTTTGACTTTTCGATAGCAATCAAACATGATTGTTTAAAAATTCTTGGGATTTATCTGGGTCCTGATAAAGTTGCTTGTGAAAGCAAAAATTGGAAATTTAAATTAAGTAAAATTAAATCTTTGCTTGGTTTATGGTCGCAAAGACAACTGACACTTCAAGGCAAATCAATTGTTGTAAATACTTTCATGTCATCAAAATTGTGGTATAGTGTATATGTTTTACCTGTTCCAGAATGGTTTATAAAGGATTTAGAGGCATGTATTTCCAATTTTATCTGGTCAGGTAAAACAGTACTTATAAAACGCACAACAACAATAGGACACTTCCTAGAAGGCGGTTTATCTCTTCCTAGTTTTAAATTCAAAATACATTCTTTTCGCTTAAAAGTTGTAAATAAACTGTTTGATTCTAATTATGCAGCATTATGGAAACATTCTACGGTGTTATTTTTCGAAAAATATTTAAATATGGGACTCAGAGAGAATATTTTCTCCATTGTTTATAATGAGGTCAACCTCAAAGAGATAAACCCTTTCTATGCAGAAGTTCTACGTGCATGGGAGGAAATCACGTGCTCTCAGCGCGAACTCGTGACGAATCCCGAGCTCATCATGTATCAACCTTTGTTCCATAATCCACACGTGCAGTATCAAGGGAAGGTGCTTTATTTCAAATTTTTCATTGATAGTGGTATCAACACATTGTCTGATATTTGTTATGAAGTTGTACCCGGATTTTTAAAGGCTTCTGCCATTACAGAAATTATTTACAATCATGAATTTGATGTTTCTCCTTCCTACATTATGAGCGCATATTTCATTATTTTAAAATCGCTCCCATGCGACTGGTTTCAATATATTTGCTCACATTCAATAATTACTAAAGCTTTACAAGAAGTTTCCTTCAGCATAAATAATGATATTATACCTTCCCAAAAATTTAATGTAAAATTCTGCTATTCAATTTTCGTCTCCAAAAACTTTATTCAACCAACTGCAACTGCCTTTTGGGATAATTATGCTCTAGACATTATTTGGTCTAAAGTTTGGAAATCTGTTTTCCTTAATGACAAATCAGCTGAACAGAGAAATCTTGATTTTAGAATTTGCCATAACATTGTTTATACCAATCAGAAAATGTACAAATATGGTAAATCTGACACTGATTTGTGTCCAGTTTGTACAGCTGAAGCAGAAGATATGTTTCACATGTTGGTGTTTTGTGATGAATTGTATGACACCATCAATATTTTTAGGGATATTTTCACGAATATATTTCGTGACAAAGGATACTCTTTAAACAGTTTAGTATCATGGCTTATGTTTTGATTTCAATCCACCGAAGCTCCTGAAAGCTATGATTGTATAAATATTCTTTTATCAACCTACAGGTGGTGTGTTTATAAAAGAAGAGCTATTTCCTCATTACAAAATAAATCACTTAATTTGCTTAATTTTTTCAAAAACAGCGTAAAACATCATTTCAAATTGCTTTGGTTTCATTATTGCAAAAACAATCAATCTACGTTATTCATTTATAAATATGTAATTCCTTTAAACATCATCTCAATTGGCAACAATGAGGAAATTGTTCTTAAATATCCACTTTGTTGAAAATATGTAAATAGCAATTCAATTTGATATTGTGTATGTCCAAGGACACATATTTTAAAACTGTATATATCTCACATATGTCTTAACCTGTATATACTTCTGTGAATAAATCATTATGAAAGAAAAAAAAAAAAAGAGCGTCTGCCTAGTAAGCAGAAGGTCGATGGTTCGAATCCCCCTGGAGCCTATCTTGTACTTTCTTCCTGAGTACTTTTTGATAAAGTGCTCTTCTTTGACCCATTTATGAAATGCTGTTTTACTTCATGAAAACTTAAACATCGGCAGTCAGAAATAAAGATACATGTATACTTGCCAACATCAAAACTATTTCTTAGAGTCAATTCTTATATTTTTGAGAGACAGATAGCAGCTACAGAGCGAGCGTTGGCTCTATAGCTCAGTTGGTTAGAGCGTCTGCCTAGTAAGCAGAAGGTCGAGGGTTCGAATCCCCCTGGAGCCTAATTTTTTGTATTTTGTCTGAATGTAAAATTGGATGGAACAAAACATGTGTTCCTGAAAGCTTATCGTTTCCAGATATTCTAGTCGGTCCATAGTTGTTGTAAAGGTCCTTTTTTTGCAGATCAAGAAGGATATTTGTTACATACACTAAGCATAAAATGTGATCATTAGCAAGACTTGTATTGTCAGATTGTAAGCTTGATGTACATTGCCATGTCAAGTTCAGTTGAACGATGTCAAATTGATATTTCAAGATTATGGCGACTTTTGCTTTGAGCCCTTGTCATCGGCTCTATAGCTCAGTTGGTTAGAGCGTCTGCCTAGTAAGCAGAAGGTCGAGGGTTCGAATCCCCCTGGAGCCTATCTTGTACTTTCTTCCTGAGTACTTTTTGATAAAGTGCTCTTCTTTGACCCATTTATGAAATGCTGTTTTACTTCATGAAAACTTAAACATCGGCAGTCAGAAATAAAGATACATGTATACTTGCCAACATCAAAACTATTTCTTAGAGTCAATTCTTATATTTTTGAGAGACAGATAGCAGCTACAGAGCGAGCGTTGGCTCTATAGCTCAGTTGGTTAGAGCGTCTGCCTAGTAAGCAGAAGGTCGAGGGTTCGAATCCCCCTGGAGCCTAATTTTTTGTATTTTGTCTGAATGTAAAATTGGATGGAACAAAACATGTGTTCCTGAAAGCTTATCGTTTCCAGATATTCTAGTCGGTCCATAGTTGTTGTAAAGGTCCTTTTTTTTTGCAGATCAAGAAGGATATTTGTTACATACACTAAGCATAAAATGTGATCATTAGCAAGACTTGTATTGTCAGATTGTAAGCTTGATGTACATTGCCATGTCAAGTTCAGTTGAACGATGTCAAATTGATATTTCAAGATTATGGCGACTTTTGCTTTGAGCCCTTGTCATCGGCTCTATAGCTCAGTTGGTTAGAGCGTCTGTAAGGCGATGGATGGAGCGCCACCTGGTGTTTTGAGGAGTGAAGACGTTTTTGTTTGAGCTCTCTCAGCGTTTTGTGATTTCTCATTCCCTACTTGGATTTATGAACGGATATTCATCTTGAGGATGTGATCCCTACCGTCGGAAGGATATACTTTACTGCATGACACTGCTGACATTGTGAGAGTATTTTCTTGTGTGTGAATTTTGTGTGATTTGATAACCAAGATGGCGACAAGGCGGGAATACAAGAAAGAGTGCACTGTGGAGGTGAATGTGGAGGACAGGAAAATTGTTACAGGTACATTACTGATTAACGCGTTGCTTCGTGTTGTGTCGGATGTTTTTGCTGTGGTACCAAAAGGATCTGATTCCTATGATGTTACTGTCCCGAGTGTGGAAGAGGCGAGAATGCTAGTTGAGACTAATGATATTGTAATTGAGAAGCAGAAAGTTAAGGCTCGTTTGCTCGTATCTGACACTGTAGTGGTATCATTCATGCACTTACCTCCTTACATTCAAGACTCGGAGATACAGGATTATCTGACGTCCAAGGGTATAAAACTGGAGAGCGAAATAAAACACAAAATGATTAAAGGGACAGATGTATCGGACGGTACTAGGTATGTCAGGGTCACATTCCCTGAAAATATTTCTTCTCTACCATACACAGTTGGATTTCATACCTGTGATGGTTTTAAGTACTTTCGAGTGATACACAACAATCAGGTCAAAGTGTGTTTCAAATGCAACGGAACAGATCACGAGGTAAAGAACTGCCCCCAAACGAAATGTTACAAGTGTAAAGGCTATGGCCATATGGCTAAGGATTGTGAAAACCTTCTGTGTGGCGATTGTGGTATGTTTGAGGGGAATTGTGACTGTGATATTGTGGAGTCAAGGGAGGAGGATTATCAAAAGGCGTGGTCGGAATTCGAAAAGGACTTTCCTTCGCTCCAGTCGACTAGAGACAGACAAGTCACATGTGAGGATACCATCGAACAGAGTGCTGACACAAGTAAACCTGAGGAAAACGCGAAAGAGGTGAAAGATATTGAGGAAAGTGTGAAAGACTGTGAGGAAACTGAGGTGAGCGAGCTCATGCAGCCCGAGCTACAGGAGGACTCAGTGATGTCGGAACAACAGTCACCATCTGTTCACGGGTGGAGCGTGGCTAAAAGAAAGTGGGCCAAGAGGAAACAGCCGAAAGTAACCGAATCCGTGTTAAAGGAGAACCTACTAAAGAACAAGCTAAGAGAAAGTCGGAAGAACCAAATAAAGAAGAAAAAGGAGGAGAAGGTGAATGTGAAAAGAGACCTAAATGAAAACTAACATAATGTGTAAAGTCACATCTTTCTATATCTTCATTTATATGTTTTTCTTGTCATGGAATGTGAACGGTTTGAGAGACGTCAACAAACTAGACAGTGTTTTTCAAAAGGCAAAGGATTCACATGCACAAATTGTCTTTCTTCAGGAAACATTTTGGGATGATAAATTTATTGAAAACTTCAGACATAAATGGCCTGGTAAGATATTTTACAATAATTGTTCTTACACAAATAGAAAGGGTGTTGCAATATTATTTTCTCCAAATTTTCAATATGAACCTAAATTCGAAATGTGTGATGATAATGGCAGATTACTTAAAGTAACTTTCAATGTTGAAGATGAAATATATTCATGTATTAATGTATATGCGCCTAATGTTGTTTCAGAAAGAATTGATTTTTATGATGAGTTTTTATCATACCTATCAGGAGATCGCACCATTGCGCCAGGAGATTATAATGAATTGTTAGATGTATTTCTCGATAAAAATGTTAATGTTAAAACGTTCAATTCAAAGAGCAGTAATAAGTTATCTAAAATAATCAATGATTACAATCTATGTGATATCTGGAGGTACAGAAATCCTGACAGAAAGGAATTTACTCGAAAACAAATGGTAGAAGGAGTGTGTAAACAAAGTCGAATTGACTTCACTCTTATTTCAAAATCTCTAATTCCGTTTGCTACACATGCTTATATTCAATATTCATCACTAAGTGACCACTCCTTTAATTTTGTGAAATTTGATTTTTCTAAAGTAGAACGTGGACCTGGCATGTGGGTCATAAACAATCAAATCCTGTCGGATCCTGTATATACAAATATCATCAAAGATTTAATCAATGACAGTATATCATGCCCATTGTATTTATCTGAACCACTGTTGTGGTGGGATAACTTAAAATATAAACTAAAAAAATCTAGTATTTATTTCTCGTGCAAAAAGAGAAAAGCAGAAAAAGCACAGCACTTTGATTTACAGCGTAGGTTAAGATTAGAATATGATAAACTTTCCAAAAATCCATCACGAGATATATCCCTCATTAAAAATTTGGAAGCTGAATTAGAAATTTTTGAAAAAAGCAGATGTGATGGTGCAATCTTAAGATCTAAAGCTCAATGGGCTCTAGAATCAGATAAGCATACTTCCTTCTTTTTGAATTTAGAAAAGGCGAAACAAGAATCAAATTGTATTAAAGAACTTATCACAGATAAAGGAATTACAAATAAAACTGAAGATATTTTAGATCACGCCTTCAAATTTTATTCCGATTTATATAAAGCAGAAGATTTAGATATCAATAAGCAAAATGAATTATTACTTTTATTACAAGATGTCCTCTCAGAGGAAGATAAGACAGTGCTAGATAATAACATCAGTGAAGACGAGCTTACAACAGCTCTGCACGCAATGAAGCGTCGTAAAAGTCCAGGTAATGACGGACTCACTGTCGAATTTTATGTACATTTTTGGGACATTTTAAAACCTATTTTTATTCATATTATTGATAATGTTTTTGTTGAGCAGCAATTATCACGTTCAATGAAAAAGGGAGTAATCAGCTTATTTTATAAAAAGAGAGGAGACAGAAAGGACATAAAAAACTTTAGACCTATTTCCCTTTTAAATGTTGACTGCAAATTAATTTCAAAAGTCCTCGCTTCACGTTTGAAGCATGTTATGGAAACAATCATCTCCTCTGATCAAACTTGTGGCATTCCTGGACGTGATATTACTGACAATATTCATTCTTTAAGAGATGTCATTGAATTGTCTGATGATTTGGATGAAGCTTATATAATATCAATTGATCAAGAAAAGGCCTTTGATCGAGTTTCTCAACCCTTTATTATAAAAGTCTTTGAGAAATTGAATGTTGGTGATTATTTTATCTCATGGATTAAAATATTATATTCAGGTCTACTTAGCAGTGTTAAAATTAATGGACATCTCACGCCGTATTTCCCTGTAACTAGGTCAGTCCGTCAAGGCGACCCACTCAGCAGCCTACTTTTTGTTATTGTAAGCCAATCACTTAATCAGCTTATCAAAGCTAACCCAGCCATTACTCCAATCACCATTGATGTTAATCACAAATCATTATTATATCAACATGCTGATGATGCCACGGTGACTGTCAGCAATAAACAATCAGTTACTGCCACCTTTGATTCATTAGATTATTATTGCTCAGCCACCGGAGCTAAAGTTAACTTAACAAAGTCTGAAGTGTTGGTCTTGGGAAGATCTAATCAAAACTCTGTTTCTAATTTTGACTTTTCGATAGCAATCAAACATGATTGTTTAAAAATTCTTGGGATTTATCTGGGTCCTGATAAAGTTGCTTGTGAAAGCAAAAATTGGAAATTTAAATTAAGTAAAATTAAATCTTTGCTTGGTTTATGGTCGCAAAGACAACTGACACTTCAAGGCAAATCAATTGTTGTAAATACTTTCATGTCATCAAAATTGTGGTATAGTGTATATGTTTTACCTGTTCCAGAATGGTTTATAAAGGATTTAGAGGCATGTATTTCCAATTTTATCTGGTCAGGTAAAACAGTACTTATAAAACGCACAACAACAATAGGACACTTCCTAGAAGGCGGTTTATCTCTTCCTAGTTTTAAATTCAAAATACATTCTTTTCGCTTAAAAGTTGTAAATAAACTGTTTGATTCTAATTATGCAGCATTATGGAAACATTCTGCGGTGTTATTTTTCGAAAAATATTTAAATATGGGACTCAGAGAGAATATTTTCTCCATTGTTTATAATGAGGTCAACCTCAAAGAGATAAACCCTTTCTATGCAGAAGTTCTACGTGCATGGGAGGAAATCACGTGCTCTCAGCGCGAACTCGTGACGAATCCCGAGCTCATCATGTATCAACCTTTGTTCCATAATCCACACGTGCAGTATCAAGGGAAGGTGCTTTATTTCAAATTTTTCATTGATAGTGGTATCAACACATTGTCTGATATTTGTTATGAAGTTGTACCCGGATTTTTAAAGGCTTCTGCCATTACAGAAATTATTTACAATCATGAATTTGATGTTTCTCCTTCCTACATTATGAGCGCATATTTCATTATTTTAAAATCGCTCCCATGCGACTGGTTTCAATATATTTGCTCACATTCAATAATTACTAAAGCTTTACAAGAAGTTTCCTTCAGCATAAATAATGATATTATACCTTCCCAAAAATTTAATGTAAAATTCTGCTATTCAATTTTCGTCTCCAAAAACTTTATTCAACCAACTGCAACTGCCTTTTGGGATAATTATGCTCTAGACATTATTTGGTCTAAAGTTTGGAAATCTGTTTTCCTTAATGACAAATCAGCTGAACAGAGAAATCTTGATTTTAGAATTTGCCATAACATTGTTTATACCAATCAGAAAATGTACAAATATGGTAAATCTGACACTGATTTGTGTCCAGTTTGTACAGCTGAAGCAGAAGATATGTTTCACATGTTGGTGTTTTGTGATGAATTGTATGACACCATCAATATTTTTAGGGATATTTTCACGAATATATTTCGTGACAAAGGATACTCTTTAAACAGTTTAGTATCATGGCTTATGTTTTGATTTCAATCCACCGAAGCTTCTGAAAGCTATGATTGTATAAATATTCTTTTATCAACCTACAGGTGGTGTGTTTATAAAA
This sequence comes from Phorcus lineatus, assembly GCA_921293015.1. Taxonomy (NCBI): domain Eukaryota; kingdom Metazoa; phylum Mollusca; class Gastropoda; order Trochida; family Trochidae; genus Phorcus; species Phorcus lineatus. Next base: position 44,716,073 of record OV121095.1, on the reverse strand, counting down.
GAAGAGCTATTTCCTCATTACAAAATAAATCACTTAATTTGCTTAATTTTTTCAAAAACAGCGTAAAACATCATTTCAAATTGCTTTGGTTTCATTATTGCAAAAACAATCAATCTACGTTATTCATTTATAAATATGTAATTCCTTTAAACATCATCTCAATTGGCAACAATGAGGAAATTGTTCTTAAATATCCACTTTGTTGAAAATATGTAAATAGCAATTCAATTTGATATTGTGTATGTCCAAGGACACATATTTTAAAACTGTATATATCTCACATATGTCTTAACCTGTATATACTTCTGTGAATAAATCATTATGAAAGAAAAAAAAAAAGAGCGTCTGCCTAGTAAGCAGAAGGTCGAGGGTTCGAATCCCCCTGGAGCCTATCTTGTACTTTCTTCCTGAGTACTTTTTGATAAAGTGCTCTTCTTTGACCCATTTATGAAATGCTGTTTTACTTCATGAAAACTTAAACATCGGCAGTCAGAAATAAAGATACATGTATACTTGCCAACATCAAAACTATTTCTTATTTCAATTCTTATATTTTTGAGAGACAGATAGCAGCTACAGAGCGAGCGTTGGCTCTATAGCTCAGTTGGTTAGAGCGTCTGCCTAGTAAGCAGAAGGTCGAGGGTTCGAATCCCCCTGGAGCCTAATTTTTTGTATTTTGTCTGAATGTAAAATTGGATGGAACAAAACATGTGTTCCTGAAAGCTTATCGTTTCCAGATATTCTAGTCGGTCCATAGTTGTTGTAAAGGTCCTTTTTTTTGCAGATCAAGAAGGATATTTGTTACATACACTAAGCATAAAATGTGATCAATAGCAAGACTTGTATTGTCAGATTGTAAGCTTGATGTACATTGCCATGTCAAGTTCAGTTGAACGATGTCAAATTGATATTTCAAGATTATGGCGACTTTTGCTTTGAGCCCTTGTCATCGGCTCTATAGCTCAGTTGGTTAGAGCGTCTGTAAGGCGATGGATGGAGCGCCACCTGGTGTTTTGAGGAGTGAAGACGTGTTTGTTTGAGCTCTCTCAGCGTTTTGTGATTTCTCATTCCCTACTTGGATTTATGAACGGATATTCATCTTGAGGATGTGATCCCTACCGTCGGAAGGATATACTTTACTGCATGACACTGCTGACATTGTGAGAGTATTTTCTTGTGTGTGAATTTTGTGTGATTTGATAACCAAGATGGCGACAAGGCGGGAATACAAGAAAGAGTGCACTGTGGAGGTGAATGTGGAGGACAGGAAAATTGTTACAGGTACATTACTGATTAACGCGTTGCTTCGTGTTGTGTCGGATGTTTTTGCTGTGGTACCAAAAGGATCTGATTCCTATGATGTTACTGTCCCGAGTGTGGAAGAGGCGAGAATGCTAGTTGAGACTAATGATATTGTAATTGAGAAGCAGAAAGTTAAGGCTCGTTTGCTCGTATCTGACACTGTAGTGGTATCATTCATGCACTTACCTCCTTACATTCAAGACTCGGAGATACAGGATTATCTGACGTCCAAGGGTATAAAACTGAAGAGCGAAATAAAACACAAAATGATTAAAGGGACAGATGTATCGGACGGTACTAGGTATGTCAGGGTCACATTCCCTGAAAATATTTCTTCTCTACCATACACAGTTGGATTTCATACCTGTGATGGTTTTAAGTACTTTCGAGTGATACACAACAATCAGGTCAAAGTGTGTTTCAAATGCAACGGAACAGATCACGAGGTAAAGAACTGCCCCCAAACGAAATGTTACAAGTGTAAAGGCTATGGCCATATGGCTAAGGATTGTGAAAACCTTCTGTGTGGCGATTGTGGTATGTTTGAGGGGAATTGTGACTGTGATATTGTGGAGTCAAGGGAGGAGGATTATCAAAAGGCGTGGTCGGAATTCGAAAAGGACTTTCCTTCGCTCCAGTCGACTAGAGACAGACAAGTCACATGTGAGGATACCATCGAACAGAGTGCTGACACAAGTAAACCTGAGGAAAACGCGAAAGAGGTGAAAGATATTGAGGAAAGTGTGAAAGACTGTGAGGAAACTGAGGTGAGCGAGCTCATGCAGCCCGAGCTACAGGAGGACTCAGTGATGTCGGAACAACAGTCACCATCTGTTCACGGGTGGAGCGTGGCTAAAAGAAAGTGGGCCAAGAGGAAACAGCCGAAAGTAACCGAATCCGTGTTAAAGGAGAACCTACTAAAGAACAAGCTAAGAGAAAGTCGGAAGAACCAAATAAAGAAGAAAAAGGAGGAGAAGGTGAATGTGAAAAGAGACCTAAATGAAAACTAACATAATGTGTAAAGTCACATCTTTCTATATCTTCATTTATATGTTTTTCTTGTCATGGAATGTGAACGGTTTGAGAGACGTCAACAAACTAGACAGTGTTTTTCAAAAGGCAAAGGATTCACATGCACAAATTGTCTTTCTTCAGGAAACATTTTGGGATGATAAATTTATTGAAAACTTCAGACATAAATGGCCTGGTAAGATATTTTACAATAATTGTTCTTACACAAATAGAAAGGGTGTTGCAATATTATTTTCTCCAAATTTTCAATATGAACCTAAATTCGAAATGTGTGATGATAATGGCAGATTACTTAAAGTAACTTTCAATGTTGAAGATGAAATATATTCATGTATTAATGTATATGCGCCTAATGTTGTTTCAGAAAGAATTGATTTTTATGATGAGTTTTTATCATACCTATCAGGAGATCGCACCATTGCGCCAGGAGATTATAATGAATTGTTAGATGTATTTCTCGATAAAAATGTTAATGTTAAAACGTTCAATTCAAAGAGCAGTAATAAGTTATCTAAAATAATCAATGATTACAATCTATGTGATATCTGGAGGTACAGAAATCCTGACAGAAAGGAATTTACTCGAAAACAAATGGTAGAAGGAGTGTGTAAACAAAGTCGAATTGACTTCACTCTTATTTCAAAATCTCTAATTCCGTTTGCTACACATGCTTATATTCAATATTCATCACTAAGTGACCACTCCATTAATTTTGTGAAATTTGATTTTTCTAAAGTAGAACGTGGACCTGGCATGTGGGTCATAAACAATCAAATCCTGTCGGATCCTGTATATACAAATATCATCAAAGATTTAATCAATGACAGTATATCATGCCCATTGTATTTATCTGAACCACTGTTGTGGTGGGATAACTTAAAATATAAACTAAAAAAATCTAGTATTTATTTCTCGTGCAAAAAGAGAAAAGCAGAAAAAGCACAGCACTTTGATTTACAGGGTAGGTTAAGATTAGAATATGATAAACTTTCCAAAAATCCATCACGAGATATATCCCTCATTAAAAATTTGGAAGCTGAATTAGAAATTTTTGAAAAAAGCAGATGTGATGGTGCAATCTTAAGATCTAAAGCTCAATGGGCTCTAGAATCAGATAAGCGTACTTCCTTCTTTTTGAATTTAGAAAAGGCGAAACAAGAATCAAATTGTATTAAAGAACTTATCACAGATAAAGGAATTACAAATAAAACTGAAGATATTTTAGATCACGCCTTCAAATTTTATTCCGATTTATATAAAGCAGAAGATTTAGATATCAATAAGCAAAATGAATTATTACTTTTATTACAAGATGTCCTCTCAGAGGAAGATAAGACAGTGCTAGATAATAACATCAGTGAAGACGAGCTTACAACAGCTCTGCACGCAATGAAGCGTCGTAAAAGTCCAGGTAATGACGGACTCACTGTCGAATTTTATGTACATTTTTGGGACATTTTAAAACCTATTTTTATTCATATTATTGATAATGTTTTTGTTGAGCAGCAATTATCACGTTCAATGAAAAAGGGAGTAATCAGCTTATTTTATAAAAAGAGAGGAGACAGAAAGGACATAAAAAACTTTAGACCTATTTCCCTTTTAAATGTTGACTGCAAATTAATTTCAAAAGTCCTCGCTTCACGTTTGAAGCATGTTATGGAAACAATCATCTCCTCTGATCAAACTTGTGGCATTCCTGGACGTGATATTGCTGACAATATTCATTCTTTAAGAGATGTCATTGAATTGTCTGATGATTTGGATGAAGCTTATATAATATCAATTGATCAAGAAAAGGCCTTTGATCGAGTTTCTCAACCCTTTATTATAAAAGTCCTTGAGAAATTGAATTTTGGTGATTATTTTATCTCATGGATTAAAATATTATATTCAGGTCTACTTAGCAGTGTTAAAATTAATGGACATCTCACGCCGTATTTCCCTGTAACTAGGTCAGTCCGTCAAGGCGACCCACTCAGCAGCCTACTTTTTGTTATTGTAAGCCAATCACTTAATCAGCTTATCAAAGCTAACCCAGCCATTACTCCAATCACCATTGATGTTAATCACAAATCATTATTATATCAACATGCTGATGATGCCACGGTGACTGTCAGCAATAAACAATCAGTTACTGCCACCTTTGATTCATTAGATTATTATTGCTCAGCCACCGGAGCTAAAGTTAACTTAACAAAGTCTGAAGTGTTGGTCTTGGGAAGATCTAATCAAAACTCTGTTTCTAATTTTGACTTTTCGATAGCAATCAAACATGATTGTTTAAAAATTCTTGGGATTTATCTGGGTCCTGATAAAGTTGCTTGTGAAAGCAAAAATTGGAAATGTAAATTAAGTAAAATTAAATCTTTGCTTGGTTTATGGTCGCAAAGACAACTGACACTTCAAGGCAAATCAATTGTTGTAAATACTTTCATGTCATCAAAATTGTGGTATAGTGTATATGTTTTACCTGTTCCAGAATGGTTTATAAAGGATTTAGAGGCATGTATTTCCAATTTTATCTGGTCAGGTAAAACAGTACTTATAAAACGCACAACAACAATAGGACACTTCCTAGAAGGCGGTTTATCTCTTCCTAGTTTTAAATTCAAAATACATTCTTTTCGCTTAAAACTTGTAAATAAACTGTTTGATTCTAATTATGCAGCATTATGGAAACATTCTGCGGTGTTATTTTTCCAAAAATATTTAAATATGGGACTCAGAGAGAATATTTTCTCCATTGTTTATAATGAGGTCAACCTCAAAGAGATAAACCCTTTCTATGCAGAAGTTCTACGTGCATGGGAGGAAATCACGTGCTCTCAGCGCGAACTCGTGACGAATCCCGAGCTCATCATGCATCAACCTTTGTTCCATAATCCACACGTGCAGTATCAAGGGAAGTTGCTTTATTTCAAATTTTTCATTGATAGTGGTATCAACACATTGTCTGATATTTGTTATGAAGTTGTACCCGGATTTTTAAAGGCTTCTGCCATTACAGAAATTATTTACATGCATGAATTTGATGTTTCTCCTTCCTACATTATGAGCGCATATTTCATTATTTTAAAATCGCTCCCATGCGACTGGTTTCAATATATTTGCTCACATTCAATAATTACTAAAGCTTTAAAAGAAGTTTCCTTCAGCATAAATAATGATATTATACCTTCCCAAAAATTTAATGTACAATTCTGCTATTCAATTTTCGTCTCCAAAAACTTTATTAAACCAACTGCAACTGCTTTTTGGGATAATTATGCTCTAGACATTATTTGGTCTAAAGTTTGGAAATCTGTTTTCCTTAATGACAAATCAGCTGAACAGAGAAATCTTGATTTTAGAATTTGCCATAACATTGTTTATACCAATCAGAAAATGTACAAATATGGTAAATCTGACACTGATTTGTGTCCAGTGTGTACAGTTGAAGCAGAAGATATGTTTCACATGTTGGTGTTTTGTGATGAATTGTATGACACCATCAATATTTTTAGGGATATTTTCACAAATATATTTCGTGACAAAGGATACTCTTTAAACAGTTTAGTATCTTGGCTTATGTTTGGATTTCAATCCACCGAAGCTCCTGAAAGCTATGATTGTATAAATATTCTTTTATCAACCTACAGGTGGTGTGTTTATAAAAGAAGAGCTATTTCCTCATTACAAAGTAAATCACTTAATTTGCTTAATTTTTTCAAAAACAGCGTAAAACATCATTTCAAATTGCTTTGGTTTCATTATCGCAAAAACAATCAATCTACGTTATTCATTTATAAATTTGTAATTCCTTTAAACATCATCTCAATTGGCAACAATGAGGAAATTGTTCTTAAACATCCACTTTGTTGAAAATATGTAAATAGCAATTCACTTTGATATTGTGTATGTCCAAGGACACATATTTTAAAATTGTATATATCTCACACATGTCTTAACCTGTATATATTTCTGTGAATAAATCATTATGAAAGAAAAAAGAGCGTCTGCCTAGTAAGCAGAAGGTCGAGGGTTCGAATCCCCCTGGAGCCTATCTTGTACTTTCTTCCTGAGTACTTTTTGATAAAGTGCTCTTCTTTGACCCATTTATGAAATGCTGTTTTACTTCATGAAAACTTAAACATCGGCAGTCAGAAATAAAGATACATGTATACTTGCCAACATCAAAACTATTTCTTAGAGTCAATTCTTATATTTTTGAGAGACAGATAGCAGCTACAGAGCGAGCGTTGGCTCTATAGCTCAGTTGGTTAGAGCGTCTGCCTAGTAAGCAGAAGGTCGAGGGTTCGAATCCCCCTGGAGCCTAATTTTTTGTATTTTGTCTGAATGTAAAATTGGATGGAACAAAACATGTGTTCCTGAAAGCTTATCGTTTCCAGATATTCTAGTCGGTCCATAGTTGTTGTAAAGGTCCTTTTTTGCAGATCAAGAAGGATATTTGTTACATACACTAAGCATAAAATGTGATCATTAGCAAGACTTGTATTGTCAGATTGTAAGCTTGATGTACATTGCCATGTCAAGTTCAGTTGAACGATGTCAAATTGATATTTCAAGATTATGGCGACTTTTGCTTTGAGCCCTTGTCATCGGCTCTATAGCTCAGTTGGTTAGAGCGTCTGCCTAGTAAGCAGAAGGTCGAGGGTTCGAATCCCCCTGGAGCCTATCTTGTACTTTCTTCCTGAGTACTTTTTGATAAAGTGCTCTTCTTTGACCCATTTATGAAATGCTGTTTTACTTCATGAAAACTTAAACATCGGCAGTCAGAAATAAAGATACATGTATACTTGCCAACATCAAAACTATTTCTTAGAGTCAATTCTTATATTTTTGAGAGACAGATAGCAGCTACAGAGCGAGCGTTGGCTCTATAGCTCAGTTGGTTAGAGCGTCTGCCTAGTAAGCAGAAGGTCGAGGGTTCGAATCCCCCTGGAGCCTAATTTTTTGTATTTTGTCTGAATGTAAAATTGGATGGAACAAAACATGTGTTCCTGAAAGCTTATCGTTTCCAGATATTCTAGTCGGTCCATAGTTGTTGTAAAGGTCCTTTTTTTGCAGATCAAGAAGGTTATTTGTTACATACACTAAGCATAAAATGTGATCATTAGCAAGACTTGTATTGTCAGATTGTAAGCTTGATGTACATTGCCATGTCAAGTTCAGTTGAACGATGTCAAATTGATATTTCAAGATTATGGCGACTTTTGCTTTGAGCCCTTGTCATCGGCTCTATAGCTCAGTTGGTTAGAGCGTCTGCCTAGTAAGCAGAAGGTCGAGGGTTCGAATCCCCCTGGAGCCTATCTTGTACTTTCTTCCTGAGTACTTTTTGATAAAGTGCTCTTCTTTGACCCATTTATGAAATGCTGTTTTACTTCATGAAAACTTAAACATCGGCAGTCAGAAATAAAGATACATGTATACTTGCCAACATCAAAACTATTTCTTAGAGTCAATTCTTATATTTTTGAGAGACAGATAGCAGCTACAGAGCGAGCGTTGGCTCTATAGCTCAGTTGGTTAGAGCGTCTGCCTAGTAAGCAGAAGGTCGAGGGTTCGAATCCCCCTGGAGCCTAATTTTTTGTATTTTGTCTGAATGTAAAATTGGATGGAACAAAACATGTGTTCCTGAAAGCTTATCGTTTCCAGATATTCTAGTCGGTCCATAGTTGTTGTAAAGGTCCTTTTTTTGCAGATCAAGAAGGATATTTGTTACATACACTAAGCATAAAATGTGATCATTAGCAAGACTTGTATTGTCAGATTGTAAGCTTGATGTACATTGCCATGTCAAGTTCAGTTGAACGATGTCAAATTGATATTTCAAGATTATGGCGACTTTTGCTTTGAGCCCTTGTCATCGGCTCTATAGCTCAGTTGGTTAGAGCGTCTGCCTAGTAAGCAGAAGGTCGAGGGTTCGAATCCCCCTGGAGCCTATCTTGTACTTTCTTCCTGAGTACTTTTTGATAAAGTGCTCTTCTTTGACCCATTTATGAAATGCTGTTTTACTTCATGAAAACTTAAACATCGGCAGTCAGAAATAAAGATACATGTATACTTGCCAACATCAAAACTATTTCTTAGAGTCAATTCTTATATTTTTGAGAGACAGATAGCAGCTACAGAGCGAGCGTTGGCTCTATAGCTCAGTTGGTTAGAGCGTCTGCCTAGTAAGCAGAAGGTCGAGGGTTCGAATCCCCCTGGAGCCTAATTTTTTGTATTTTGTCTGAATGTAAAATTGGATGGAACAAAACATGTGTTCCTGAAAGCTTATCGTTTCCAGATATTCTAGTCGGTCCATAGTTGTTGTAAAGGTCCTTTTTTTGCAGATCAAGAAGGATATTTGTTACATACACTAAGCATAAAATGTGATCATTAGCAAGACTTGTATTGTCAGATTGTAAGCTTGATGTACATTGCCATGTCAAGTTCAGTTGAACGATGTCAAATTGATATTTCAAGATTATGGCGACTTTTGCTTTGAGCCCTTGTCATCGGCTCTATAGCTCAGTTGGTTAGAGCGTCTGCCTAGTAAGCAGAAGGTCGAGGGTTCGAATCCCCCTGGAGCCTATCTTGTACTTTCTTCCTGAGTACTTTTTGATAAAGTGCTCTTCTTTGACCCATTTATGAAATGCTGTTTTACTTCATGAAAACTTAAACATCGGCAGTCAGAAATAAAGATACATGTATACTTGCCAACATCAAAACTATTTCTTAGAGTCAATTCTTATATTTTTGAGAGACAGATAGCAGCTACAGAGCGAGCGTTGGCTCTATAGCTCAGTTGGTTAGAGCGTCTGCCTAGTAAGCAGAAGGTCGAGGGTTCGAATCCCCTTGGAGCCTAATTTTTTGTATTTTGTCTGAATGTAAAATTGGATGGAACAAAACATGTGTTCCTGAAAGCTTATCGTTTCCAGATATTCTAGTCGGTCCATAGTTGTTGTAAAGGTCCTTTTTTTGCAGATCAAGAAGGATATTTGTTACATACACTAAGCATAAAATGTGATCATTAGCAAGACTTGTATTGTCAGATTGTAAGCTTGATGTACATTGCCATGTCAAGTTCAGTTGAACGATGTCAAATTGATATTTCTAGATTATGGCGACTTTTGCTTTGAGCCCTTGTCATCGGCTCTATAGCTCAGTTGGTTAGAGCGTCTGCCTAGTAAGCAGAAGGTCGAGGGTTCGAATCCCCCTGGAGCCTATCTTGTACTTTCTTCCTGAGTACTTTTTGATAAAGTGCTCTTCTTTGACCCATTTATGAAATGCTGTTTTACTTCATGAAAACTTAAACATCGGCAGTCAGAAATAAAGATACATGTATACTTGCCAACATCAAAACTATTTCTTAGAGTCAATTCTTATATTTTTGAGAGACAGATAGCAGCTACAGAGCGAGCGTTGGCTCTATAGCTCAGTTGGTTAGAGCGTCTGCCTAGTAAGCAGAAGGTCGAGGGTTCGAATCCCCCTGGAGCCTAATTTTTTGTATTTTGTCTGAATGTAAAATTGGATGGAACAAAACATGTGTTCCTGAAAGCTTATCGTTTCCAGATATTCTAGTCGGTCCATAGTTGTTGTAAAGGTCCTTTTTTTGCAGATCAAGAAGGATATTTGTTACATACACTAAGCATAAAATGTGATCATTAGCAAGACTTGTATTGTCAGATTGTAAGCTTGATGTACATTGCCATGTCAAGTTCAGTTGAACGATGTCAAATTGATATTTCAAGATTATGGCGACTTTTGCTTTGAGCCCTTGTCATCGGCTCTATAGCTCAGTTGGTTAGAGCGTCTGCCTAGTAAGCAGAAGGTCGAGGGTTCGAATCCCCCTGGAGCCTATCTTGTACTTTCTTCCTGAGTACTTTTTGATAAAGTGCTCTTCTTTGACCCATTTATGAAATGCTGTTTTACTTCATGAAAACTTAAACATCGGCAGTCAGAAATAAAGATACATGTATACTTGCCAACATCAAAACTATTTCTTAGAGTCAATTCTTATATTTTTGAGAGACAGATAGCAGCTACAGAGCGAGCGTTGGCTCTATAGCTCAGTTGGTTAGAGCGTCTGCCTAGTAAGCAGAAGGTCGAGGGTTCGAATCCCCCTGGAGCCTAATTTTTTGTATTTTGTCTGAATGTAAAATTGGATGGAACAAAACATGTGTTCCTGAAAGCTTATCGTTTCCAGATATTCTAGTCGGTCCATAGTTGTTGTAAAGGTCCTTTTTTTGCAGATCAAGAAGGATATTTGTTACATACACTAAGCATAAAATGTGATCATTAGCAAGACTTGTATTGTCAGATTGTAAGCTTGATGTACATTGCCATGTCAAGTTCAGTTGAACGATGTCAAATTGATATTTCAAGATTATGGCGACTTTTGCTTTGAGCCCTTGTCATCGGCTCTATAGCTCAGTTGGTTAGAGCGTCTGCCTAGTAAGCAGAAGGTCGAGGGTTCGAATCCCCCTGGAGCCTATCTTGTACTTTCTTCCTGAGTACTTTTTGATAAAGTGCTCTTCTTTGACCCATTTATGAAATGCTGTTTTACTTCATGAAAACTTAAACATCGGCAGTCAGAAATAAAGATACATGTATACTTGCCAACATCAAAACTATTTCTTAGAGTCAATTCTTATATTTTTGAGAGACAGATAGCAGCTACAGAGCGAGCGTTGGCTCTATAGCTCAGTTGGTTAGAGCGTCTGCCTAGTAAGCAGAAGGTCGAGGGTTCGAATCCCCCTGGAGCCTAATTTTTTGTATTTTGTCTGAATGTAAAATTGGATGGAACAAAACATGTGTTCCTGAAAGCTTATCGTTTCCAGATATTCTAGTCGGTCCATAGTTGTTGTAAAGGTCCTTTTTTTGCAGATCAAGAAGGATATTTGTTACATACACTAAGCATAAAATGTGATCATTAGCAAGACTTGTATTGTCAGATTGTAAGCTTGATGTACATTGCCATGTCAAGTTCAGTTGAACGATGTCAAATTGATATTTCTAGATTATGGCGACTTTTGCTTTGAGCCCTTGTCATCGGCTCTATAGCTCAGTTGGTTAGAGCGTCTGCCTAGTAAGCAGAAGGTCGAGGGTTCGAATCCCCCTGGAGCCTATCTTGTACTTTCTTCCTGAGTACTTTTTGATAAAGTGCTCTTCTTTGACCCATTTATGAAATGCTGTTTTACTTCATGAAAACTTAAACATCGGCAGTCAGAAATAAAGATACATGTATACTTGCCAACATCAAAACTATTTCTTAGAGTCAATTCTTATATTTTTGAGAGACAGATAGCAGCTACAGAGCGAGCGTTGGCTCTATAGCTCAGTTGGTTAGAGCGTCTGCGTAGTAAGCAGAAGGTCGAGGGTTCGAATCCCCCTGGAGCCTAATTTTTTGTATTTTGTCTGAATGTAAAATTGGATGGAACAAAACATGTGTTCCTGAAAGCTTATCGTTTCCAGATATTCTAGTCGGTCCATAGTTGTTGTAAAGGTCCTTTTTTTGCAGATCAAGAAGGATATTTGTTACATACACTAAGCATAAAATGTGATCATTAGCAAGACTTGTATTGTCAGATTGTAAGCTTGATGTACATTGCCATGTCAAGTTCAGTTGAACGATGTCAAATTGATATTTCAAGATTATGGCGACTTTTGCTTTGAGCTCTTGTCATCGGCTCTATAGCTCAGTTGGTTAGAGCGTCTGCCTAGTAAGCAGAAGGTCGAGGGTTCGAATCCCCCTGGAGCCTATCTTGTACTTTCTTCCTGAGTACTTTTTGATAAAGTGCTCTTCTTTGACCCATTTATGAAATGCTGTTTTACTTCATGAAAACTTAAACATCGGCAGTCAGAAATAAAGATACATGTATACTTGCCAACATCAAAACTATTTCTTAGAGTCAATTCTTATATTTTTGAGAGACAGATAGCAGCTACAGAGCAAGCGTTGGCTCTATAGCTCAGTTGGTTAGAGCGTCTGCCTAGTAAGCAGAAGGTCGAGGGTTCGAATCCCCCTGGAGCCTAATTTTTTGTATTTTGTCTGAATGTAAAATTGGATGGAACAAAACATGTGTTCCTGAAAGCTTATCGTTTCCAGATATTCTAGTCGGTCCATAGTTGTTGTAAAGGTCCTTTTTTTGCAGATCAAGAAGGATATTTGTTACATACACTAAGCATAAAATGTGATCATTAGCAAGACTTGTATTGTCAGATTGTAAGCTTGATGTACATTGCCATGTCAAGTTCAGTTGAACGATGTCAAATTGATATTTCAAGATTATGGCGACTTTTGCTTTGAGCCCTTGTCATCGGCTCTATAGCTCAGTTGGTTAGAGCGTCTGCCTAGTAAGCAGAAGGTCGAGGGTTCGAATCCCCCTGGAGCCTATCTTGTACTTTCTTCCTGAGTACTTTTTGATAAAGTGCTCTTCTTTGACCCATTTATGAAATGCTGTTTTACTTCATGAAAACTTAAACATCGGCAGTCAGAAATAAAGATACATGTATACTTGCCAACATCAAAACTATTTCTTAGAGTCAATTCTTATATTTTTGAGAGACAGATAGCAGCTACAGAGCGAGCGTTGGCTCTATAGCTCAGTTGGTTAGAGCGTCTGCCTAGTAAGCAGAAGGTCGAGGGTTCGAATCCCCCTGGAGCCTAATTTTTTGTATTTTGTCTGAATGTAAAATTGGATGGAACAAAACATGTGTTCCTGAAAGCTTATCGTTTCCAGATATTCTAGTCGGTCCATAGTTGTTGTAAAGGTCCTTTTTTTGCAGATCAAGAAGGATATTTGTTACATACACTAAGCATAAAATGTGATCATTAGCAAGACTTGTATTGTCAGATTGTAAGCTTGATGTACATTGCCATGTCAAGTTCAGTTGAACGATGTCAAATTGATATTTCAAGATTATGGCGACTTTTGCTTTGAGCCCTTGTCATCGGCTCTATAGCTCAGTTGGTTAGAGCGTCTGCCTAGTAAGCAGAAGGTCGAGGGTTCGAATCCCCCTGGAGCCTATCTTGTACTTTCTTCCTGAGTACTTTTTGATAAAGTGCTCTTCTTTGACCCATTTATGAAATGCTGTTTTACTTCATGAAAACTTAAACATCGGCAGTCAGAAATAAAGATACATGTATACTTGCCAACATCAAAACTATTTCTTAGAGTCAATTCTTATATTTTTGAGAGACAGATAGCAGCTACAGAGCGAGCGTTGGCTCTATAGCTCAGTTGGTTAGAGCGTCTGCCTAGTAAGCAGAAGGTCGAGGGTTCGAATCCCCCTGGAGCCTAATTTTTTGTATTTTGTCTGAATGTAAAATTGGATGGAACAAAACATGTGTTCCTGAAAGCTTATCGTTTCCAGATATTCTAGTCGGTCCATAGTTGTTGTAAAGGTCCTTTTTTTGCAGATCAAGAAGGATATTTGTTACATACACTAAGCATAAAATGTGATCATTAGCAAGACTTGTATTGTCAGATTGTAAGCTTGATGTACATTGCCATGTCAAGTTCAGTTGAACGATGTCAAATTGATATTTCAAGATTATGGCGACTTTTGCTTTGAGCCCTTGTCATCGGCTCTATAGCTCAGTTGGTTAGAGCGTCTGCCTAGTAAGCAGAAGGTCGAGGGTTCGAATCCCCCTGGAGCCTATCTTGTACTTTCTTCCTGAGTACTTTTTGATAAAGTGCTCTTCTTTGACCCATTTATGAAATGCTGTTTTACTTCATGAAAACTTAAACATCGGCAGTCAGAAATAAAGATACATGTATACTTGCCAACATCAAAACTATTTCTTAGAGTCAATTCTTATATTTTTGAGAGACAGATAGCAGCTACAGAGCGAGCGTTGGCTCTATAGCTCAGTTGGTTAGAGCGTCTGCCTAGTAAGCAGAAGGTCGAGGGTTCGAATCCCCCTGGAGCCTAATTTTTTATATTTTGTCTGAATGTAAAATTGGATGGAACAAAACATGTGTTCCTGAAAGCTTATCGTTTCCAGATATTCTAGTCGGTCCATAGTTGTTGTAAAGGTCCTTTTTTTTTGCAGATCAAGAAGGATATTTGTTACATACACTAAGCATAAAATGTGATCATTAGCAAGACTTGTATTGTCAGATTGTAAGCTTGATGTACATTGCCATGTCAAGTTCAGTTGAACGATGTCAAATTGATATTTCAAGATTATGGCGACTTTTGCTTTGAGACCTTGTCATCGGCTCTATAGCTCAGTTGGTTAGAGCGTCTGCCTAGTAAGAAGAAGGTCGAGGGTTCGAATCCCCCTGGAGCCTATCTTGTACTTTCTTCCTGAGTACTTTTTGATAAAGTGCTCTTCTTTGACCCATTTATGAAATGCTGTTTTACTTCATGAAAACTTAAACATCGGCAGTCAGAAATAAAGATACATGTATACTTGCCAACATCAAAACTATTTCTTAGAGTCAATTCTTATATTTTTGAGAGACAGATAGCAGCTACAGAGCGAGCGTTGGCTCTATAGCTCAGTTGGTTAGAGCGTCTGCGTAGTAAGCAGAAGGTCGAGGGTTCGAATCCCCCTGGAGCCTAATTTTTTGTATTTTGTCTGAATGTAAAATTGGATGGAACAAAACATGTGTTCCTGAAAGCTTATCGTTTCCAGATATTCTAGTCGGTCCATAGTTGTTGTAAAGGTCCTTTTTTTGCAGATCAAGAAGGATATTTGTTACATACACTAAGCATAAAATGTGATCATTAGCAAGACTTGTATTGTCAGATTGTAAGCTTGATGTACATTGCCATGTCAAGTTCAGTTGAACGATGTCAAATTGATATTTCAAGATTATGGCGACTTTTGCTTTGAGCCCTTGTCATCGGCTCTATAGCTCAGTTGGTTAGAGCGTCTGCCTAGTAAGCAGAAGGTCGAGGGTTCGAATCCCCCTGGAGCCTATCTTGTACTTTCTTCCTGAGTACTTTTTGATAAAGTGCTCTTCTTTGACCCATTTATGAAATGCTGTTTTACTTCATGAAAACTTAAACATCGGCAGTCAGAAATAAAGATACATGTATACTTGCCAACATCAAAACTATTTCTTAGAGTCAATTCTTATATTTTTGAGAGACAGATAGCAGCTACAGAGCGAGCGTTGGCTCTATAGCTCAGTTGGTTAGAGCGTCTGCCTAGTAAGCAGAAGGTCGAGGGTTCGAATCCCCCTGGAGCCTAATTTTTTGTATTTTGTCTGAATGTAAAATTGGATGGAACAAAACATGTGTTCCTGAAAGCTTATCGTTTCCAGATATTCTAGTCGGTCCATAGTTGTTGTAAAGGTCCTTTTTTTGCAGATCAAGAAGGATATTTGTTACATACACTAAGCATAAAATGTGATCATTAGCAAGACTTGTATTGTCAGATTGTAAGCTTGATGTACATTGCCATGTCAAGTTCAGTTGAACGATGTCAAATTGATATTTCAAGATTATGGCGACTTTTGCTTTGAGCCCTTGTCATCGGCTCTATAGCTCAGTTGGTTAGAGCGTCTGCCTAGTAAGCAGAAGGTCGAGGGTTCGAATCCCCCTGGAGCCTATCTTGTACTTTCTTCCTGAGTACTTTTTGATAAAGTGCTCTTCTTTGACCCATTTATGAAATGCTGTTTTACTTCATGAAAACTTAAACATCGGCAGTCAGAAATAAAGATACATGTATACTTGCCAACATCAAAACTATTTCTTAGAGTCAATTCTTATATTTTTGAGAGACAGATAGCAGCTACAGAGCGAGCGTTGGCTCTATAGCTCAGTTGGTTAGAGCGTCTGCCTAGTAAGCAGAAGGTCGAGGGTTCGAATCCCCCTGGAGCCTAATTTTTTGTATTTTGTCTGAATGTAAAATTGGATGGAACAAAACATGTGTTCCTGAAAGCTTATCGTTTCCAGATATTCTAGTCGGTCCATAGTTGTTGTAAAGGTCCTTTTTTTGCAGATCAAGAAGGATATTTGTTACATACACTAAGCATAAAATGTGATCATTAGCAAGACTTGTATTGTCAGATTGTAAGCTTGATGTACATTGCCATGTCAAGTTCAGTTGAACGATGTCAAATTGATATTTCAAGATTATGGCGACTTTTGCTTTGAGACCTTGTCATCGGCTCTATAGCTCAGTTGGTTAGAGCGTCTGCCTAGTAAGCAGAAGGTCGAGGGTTCGAATCCCCCTGGAGCCTATCTTGTACTTTCTTCCTGAGTACTTTTTGATAAAGTGCTCTTCTTTGACCCATTTATGAAATGCTGTTTTACTTCATGAAAACTTAAACATCGGCAGTCAGAAATAAAGATACATGTATACTTGCCAACATCAAAACTATTTCTTAGAGTCAATTCTTATATTTTTGAGAGACAGATAGCAGCTACAGAGCGAGCGTTGGCTCTATAGCTCAGTTGGTTAGAGCGTCTGCCTAGTAAGCAGAAGGTCGAGGGTTCGAATCCCCCTGGAGCCTAATTTTTTGTATTTTGTCTGAATGTAAAATTGGATGGAACAAAACATGTGTTCCTGAAAGCTTATCGTTTCCAGATATTCTAGTCGGTCCATAGTTGTTGTAAAGGTCCTTTTTTTGCAGATCAAGAAGGATATTTGTTACATACACTAAGCATAAAATGTGATCAATAGCAAGACTTGTATTGTCAGATTGTAAGCTTGATGTACATTGCCATGTCAAGTTCAGTTGAACGATGTCAAATTGATATTTCAAGATTATGGCGACTTTTGCTTTGAGCCCTTGTCATCGGCTCTATAGCTCAGTTGGTTAGAGCGTCTGCCTAGTAAGCAGAAGGTCGAGGGTTCGAATCCCCCTGGAGCCTATCTTGTACTTTCTTCCTGAGTACTTTTTGATAAAGTGCTCTTCTTTGACCCATTTATGAAATGCTGTTTTACTTCATGAAAACTTAAACATCGGCAGTCAGAAATAAAGATACATGTATACTTGCCAACATCAAAACTATTTCTTAGAGTCAATTCTTATATTTTTGAGAGACAGATAGCAGCTACAGAGCGAGCGTTGGCTCTATAGCTCAGTTGGTTAGAGCGTCTGCCTAGTAAGCAGAAGGTCGAGGGTTCGAATCCCCCTGGAGCCTAATTTTTTGTATTTTGTCTGAATGTAAAATTGGATGGAACAAAACATGTGTTCCTGAAAGCTTATCGTTTCCAGATATTCTAGTCGGTCCATAGTTGTTGTAAAGGTCCTTTTTTTGCAGATCAAGAAGGATATTTGTTACATACACTAAGCATAAAATGTGATCATTAGCAAGACTTGTATTGTCAGATTGTAAGCTTGATGTACATTGCCATGTCAAGTTCAGTTGAACGATGTCAAATTGATATTTCAAGATTATGGCGACTTTTGCTTTGAGACCTTGTCATCGGCTCTATAGCTCAGTTGGTTAGAGCGTCTGCCTAGTAAGCAGAAGGTCGAGGGTTCGAATCCCCCTGGAGCCTATCTTGTACTTTCTTCCTGAGTACTTTTTGATAAAGTGCTCTTCTTTGACCCATTTATGAAATGCTGTTTTACTTCATGAAAACTTAAACATCGGCAGTCAGAAATAAAGATACATGTATACTTGCCAACATCAAAACTATTTCTTAGAGTCAATTCTTATATTTTTGAGAGACAGATAGCAGCTACAGAGCGAGCGTTGGCTCTATAGCTCAGTTGGTTAGAGCGTCTGCCTAGTAAGCAGAAGGTCGAGGGTTCGAATCCCCCTGGAGCCTAATTTTTTGTATTTTGTCTGAATGTAAAATTGGATGGAACAAAACATGTGTTCCTGAAAGCTTATCGTTTCCAGATATTCTAGTCGGTCCATAGTTGTTGTAAAGGTCCTTTTTTTGCAGATCAAGAAGGATATTTGTTACATACACTAAGCATAAAATGTGATCATTAGCAAGACTTGTATTGTCAGATTGTAAGCTTGATGTACATTGCCATGTCAAGTTCAGTTGAACGATGTCAAATTGATATTTCAAGATTATGGCGACTTTTGTTTTGAGCCCTTGTCATCGGCTCTATAGCTCAGTTGGTTAGAGCGTCTGCCTAGTAAGCAGAAGGTCGAGGGTTCGAATCCCCCTGGAGCCTATCTTGTACTTTCTTCCTGAGTACTTTTTGATAAAGTGCTCTTCTTTGACCCATTTATGAAATGCTGTTTCACTTCATGAAAACTTAAACATCGGCAGTCAGAAATAAAGATACATGTATACTTGCCAACATCAAAACTATTTCTTAGAGTCAATTCTTATATTTTTGAGAGACAGATAGCAGCTACAGAGCGAGCGTTGGCTCTATAGCTCAGTTGGTTAGAGCGTCTGCCTAGTAAGCAGAAGGTCGAGGGTTCGAATCCCCCTGGAGCCTAATTTTTTGTATTTTGTCTGAATGTAAAATTGGATGGAACAAAACATGTGTTCCTGAAAGCTTATCGTTTCCAGATATTCTAGTCGGTCCATAGTTGTTGTAAAGGTCCTTTTTTTGCAGATCAAGAAGGATATTTGTTACATACACTAAGCATAAAATGTGATCAATAGCAAGACTTGTATTGTCAGATTGTAAGCTTGATGTACATTGCCATGTCAAGTTCAGTTGAACGATGTCAAATTGATATTTCAAGATTATGGCGACTTTTGCTTTGAGCCCTTGTCATCGGCTCTATAGCTCAGTTGGTTAGAGCGTCTGCCTAGTAAGCAGAAGGTCGAGGGTTGGAATCCCCCTGGAGCCTATCTTGTACTTTCTTCCTGAGTACTTTTTGATAAAGTGCTCTTCTTTGACCCATTTATGAAATGCTGTTTTACTTCATGAAAACTTAAACATCGGCAGTCAGAAATAAAGATACATGTATACTTGCCAACATCAAAACTATTTCTTAGAGTCAATTCTTATATTTTTGAGAGACAGATAGCAGCTACAGAGCGAGCGTTGGCTCTATAGCTCAGTTGGTTAGAGCGTCTGCCTAGTAAGCAGAAGGTCGAGGGTTCGAATCCCCCTGGAGCCTAATTTTTTGTATTTTGTCTGAATGTAAAATTGGATGGAACAAAACATGTGTTCCTGAAAGCTTATCGTTTCCAGATATTCTAGTCGGTCCATAGTTGTTGTAAAGGTCCTTTTTTTGCAGATCAAGAAGGATATTTGTTACATACACTAAGCATAAAATGTGATCATTAGCAAGACTTGTATTGTCAGATTGTAAGCTTGATGTACATTGCCATGTCAAGTTCAGTTGAACGATGTCAAATTGATATTTCAAGATTATGGCGACTTTTGCTTTGAGCCCTTGTCATCGGCTCTATAGCTCAGTTGGTTAGAGCGTCTGCCTAGTAAGCAGAAGGTCGAGGGTTGGAATCCCCCTGGAGCCTATCTTGTACTTTCTTCCTGAGTACTTTTTGATAAAGTGCTCTTCTTTGACCCATTAATGAAATGCTGTTTCACTTCATGAAAACTTAAACATCGGCAGTCAGAAATAAAGATACATGTATACTTGCCAACATCAAAACTATTTCTTAGAGTCAATTCTTATATTTTTGAGAGACAGATAGCAGCTACAGAGCGAGCGTTGGCTCTATAGCTCAGTTGGTTAGAGCGTCTGCCTAGTAAGCAGAAGGTCGAGGGTTCGAATCCCCCTGGAGCCTAATTTTTTGTATTTTGTCTGAATGTAAAATTGGATGGAACAAAACATGTGTTCCTGAAAGCTTATCGTTTCCAGATATTCTAGTCGGTCCATAGTTGTTGTAAAGGTCCTTTTTTTGCAGATCAAGAAGGATATTTGTTACATACACTAAGCATAAAATGTGATCATTAGCAAGACTTGTATTGTCAGATTGTAAGCTTGATGTACATTGCCATGTCAAGTTCAGTTGAACGATGTCAAATTGATATTTCAAGATTATGGCGACTTTTGCTTTGAGACCTTGTTATCGGCTCTATAGCTCAGTTGGTTAGAGCGTCTGCCTAGTAAGCAGAAGGTCGAGGGTTCGAATCCCCCTGGAGCCTATCTTGTACTTTCTTCCTGAGTACTTTTTGATAAAGTGCTCTTCTTTGACCCATTTATGAAATGCTGTTTTACTTCATGAAAACTTAAACATCGGCAGTCAGAAATAAAGATACATGTATACTTGCCAACATCAAAACTATTTCTTAGAGTCAATTCTTATATTTTTGAGAGACAGATAGCAGCTACAGAGCGAGCGTTGGCTCTATAGCTCAGTTGGTTAGAGCGTCTGCCTAGTAAGCAGAAGGTCGAGGGTTCGAATCCCCCTGGAGCCTAATTTTTTGTATTTTGTCTGAATGTAAAATTGGATGGAACAAAACATGTGTTCCTGAAAGCTTATCGTTTCCAGATATTCTAGTCGGTCCATAGTTGTTGTAAAGGTCCTTTTTTTGCAGATCAAGAAGGATATTTGTTACATACACTAAGCATAAAATGTGATCATTAGCAAGACTTGTATTGTCAGATTGTAAGCTTGATGTACATTGCCATGTCAAGTTCAGTTGAACGATGTCAAATTGATATTTCAAGATTATGGCGACTTTTGCTTTGAGCCCTTGTCATCGGCTCTATAGCTCAGTTGGTTAGAGCGTCTGCCTAGTAAGCAGAAGGTCGAGGGTTGGAATCCCCCTGGAGCCTATCTTGTACTTTCTTCCTGAGTACTTTTTGATAAAGTGCTCTTCTTTGACCCATTTATGAAATGCTGTTTTACTTCATGAAAACTTAAACATCGGCAGTCAGAAATAAAGATACATGTATACTTGCCAACATCAAAACTATTTCTTAGAGTCAATTCTTATATTTTTGAGAGACAGATAGCAGCTACAGAGCGAGCGTTGGCTCTATAGCTCAGTTGGTTAGAGCGTCTGCCTAGTAAGCAGAAGGTCGAGGGTTCGAATCCCCCTGGAGCCTAATTTTTTGTATTTTGTCTGAATGTAAAATTGGATGGAACAAAACATGTGTTCCTGAAAGCTTATCGTTTCCAGATATTCTAGTCGGTCCATAGTTGTTGTAAAGGTCCTTTTTTTGCAGATCAAGAAGGATATTTGTTACATACACTAAGCATAAAATGTGATCAATAGCAAGACTTGTATTGTCAGATTGTAAGCTTGATGTACATTGCCATGTCAAGTTCAGTTGAACGATGTCAAATTGATATTTCAAGATTATGGCGACTTTTGCTTTGAGCCCTTGTCATCGGCTCTATAGCTCAGTTGGTTAGAGCGTCTGCCTAGTAAGCAGAAGGTCGAGGGTTCGAATCCCCCTGGAGCCTATCTTGTACTTTCTTCCTGAGTACTTTTTGATAAAGTGCTCTTCTTTGACCCATTTATGAAATGCTGTTTCACTTCATGAAAACTTAAACATCGGCAGTCAGAAATAAAGATACATGTATACTTGCCAACATCAAAACTATTTCTTAGAGTCAATTCTTATATTTTTGAGAGACAGATAGCAGCTACAGAGCGAGCGTTGGCTCTATAGCTCAGTTGGTTAGAGCGTCTGCCTAGTAAGCAGAAGGTCGAGGGTTCGAATCCCCCTGGAGCCTAATTTTTTGTATTTTGTCTGAATGTAAAATTGGATGGAACAAAACATGTGTTCCTGAAAGCTTATCGTTTCCAGATATTCTAGTCGGTCCATAGTTGTTGTAAAGGTCCTTTTTTTGCAGATCAAGAAGGATATTTGTTACATACACTAAGCATAAAATGTGATCATTAGCAAGACTTGTATTGTCAGATTGTAAGCTTGATGTACATTGCCATGTCAAGTTCAGTTGAACGATGTCAAATTGATATTTCAAGATTATGGCGACTTTTGCTTTGAGCCCTTGTCATCGGCTCTATAGCTCAGTTGGTTAGAGCGTCTGCCTAGTAAGCAGAAGGTCGAGGGTTCGAATCCCCCTGGAGCCTATCTTGTACTTTCTTCCTGAGTACTTTTTGATAAAGTGCTCTTCTTTGACCCATTTATGAAATGCTGTTTTACTTCATGAAAACTTAAACATCGGCAGTCAGAAATAAAGATACATGTATACTTGCCAACATCAAAACTATTTCTTAGAGTCAATTCTTATATTTTTGAGAGACAGATAGCAGCTACAGAGCGAGCGTTGGCTCTATAGCTCAGTTGGTTAGAGCGTCTGCCTAGTAAGCAGAAGGTCGAGGGTTCGAATCCCCCTGGAGCCTAATTTTTTGTATTTTGTCTGAATGTAAAATTGGATGGAACAAAACATGTGTTCCTGAAAGCTTATCGTTTCCAGATATTCTAGTCGGTCCATAGTTGTTGTAAAGGTCCTTTTTTTGCAGATCAAGAAGGATATTTGTTACATACACTAAGCATAAAATGTGATCATTAGCAAGACTTGTATTGTCAGATTGTAAGCTTGATGTACATTGCCATGTCAAGTTCAGTTGAACGATGTCAAATTGATATTTCAAGATTATGGCGACTTTTGCTTTGAGACCTTGTCATCGGCTCTATAGCTCAGTTGGTTAGAGCGTCTGCCTAGTAAGCAGAAGGTCGAGGGTTCGAATCCCCCTGGAGCCTATCTTGTACTTTCTTCCTGAGTACTTTTTGATAAAGTGCTCTTCTTTGACCCATTTATGAAATGCTGTTTTACTTCATGAAAACTTAAACATCGGCAGTCAGAAATAAAGATACATGTATACTTGCCAACATCAAAACTATTTCTTAGAGTCAATTCTTATATTTTTGAGAGACAGATAGCAGCTACAGAGCGAGCGTTGGCTCTATAGCTCAGTTGGTTAGAGCGTCTGCCTAGTAAGCAGAAGGTCGAGGGTTCGAATCCCCCTGGAGCCTAATTTTTTGTATTTTGTCTGAATGTCAAATTGGATGGAACAAAACATGTGTTCCTGAAAGCTTATCGTTTCCAGATATTCTAGTCGGTCCATAGTTGTTGTAAAGGTCCTTTTTTTGCAGATCAAGAAGGATATTTGTTACATACACTAAGCATAAAATGTGATCATTAGCAAGACTTGTATTGTCAGATTGTAAGCTTGATGTACATTGCCATGTCAAGTTCAGTTGAACGATGTCAAATTGATATTTCAAGATTATGGCGACTTTTGTTTTGAGCCCTTGTCATCGGCTCTATAGCTCAGTTGGTTAGAGCGTCTGCCTAGTAAGCAGAAGGTCGAGGGTTCGAATCCCCCTGGAGCCTATCTTGTACTTTCTTCCTGAGTACTTTTTGATAAAGTGCTCTTCTTTGACCCATTTATGAAATGCTGTTTCACTTCATGAAAACTTAAACATCGGCAGTCAGAAATAAAGATACATGTATACTTGCCAACATCAAAACTATTTCTTAGAGTCAATTCTTATATTTTTGAGAGACAGATAGCAGCTACAGAGCGAGCGTTGGCTCTATAGCTCAGTTGGTTAGAGCGTCTGCCTAGTAAGCAGAAGGTCGAGGGTTCGAATCCCCCTGGAGCCTAATTTTTTGTATTTTGTCTGAATGTAAAATTGGATGGAACAAAACATGTGTTCCTGAAAGCTTATCGTTTCCAGATATTCTAGTCGGTCCATAGTTGTTGTAAAGGTCCTTTTTTTGCAGATCAAGAAGGATATTTGTTACATACACTAAGCATAAAATGTGATCAATAGCAAGACTTGTATTGTCAGATTGTAAGCTTGATGTACATTGCCATGTCAAGTTCAGTTGAACGATGTCAAATTGATATTTCAAGATTATGGCGACTTTTGCTTTGAGCCCTTGTCATCGGCTCTATAGCTCAGTTGGTTAGAGCGTCTGCCTAGTAAGCAGAAGGTCGAGGGTTCGAATCCCCCTGGAGCCTATCTTGTACTTTCTTCCTGAGTACTTTTTGATAAAGTGCTCTTCTTTGACCCATTTATGAAATGCTGTTTTACTTCATGAAAACTTAAACATCGGCAGTCAGAAATAAAGATACATGTATACTTGCCAACATCAAAACTATTTCTTAGAGTCAATTCTTATATTTTTGAGAGACAGATAGCAGCTACAGAGCGAGCGTTGGCTCTATAGCTCAGTTGGTTAGAGCGTCTGCCTAGTAAGCAGAAGGTCGAGGGTTCGAATCCCCCTGGAGCCTAATTTTTTGTATTTTGTCTGAATGTAAAATTGGATGGAACAAAACATGTGTTCCTGAAAGCTTATCGTTTCCAGATATTCTAGTCGGTCCATAGTTGTTGTAAAGGTCCTTTTTTTGCAGATCAAGAAGGATATTTGTTACATACACTAAGCATAAAATGTGATCAATAGCAAGACTTGTATTGTCAGATTGTAAGCTTGATGTACATTGCCATGTCAAGTTCAGTTGAACGATGTCAAATTGATATTTCAAGATTATGGCGACTTTTGCTTTGAGCCCTTGTCATCGGCTCTATAGCTCAGTTGGTTAGAGCGTCTGCCTAGTAAGCAGAAGGTCGAGGGTTCGAATCCCCCTGGAGCCTATCTTGTACTTTCTTCCTGAGTACTTTTTGATAAAGTGCTCTTCTTTGACCCATTTATGAAATGCTGTTTTACTTCATGAAAACTTAAACATCGGCAGTCAGAAATAAAGATACATGTATACTTGCCAACATCAAAACTATTTCTTAGAGTCAATTCTTATATTTTTGAGAGACAGATAGCAGCTACAGAGCGAGCGTTGGCTCTATAGCTCAGTTGGTTAGAGCGTCTGCCTAGTAAGCAGAAGGTCGAGGGTTCGAATCCCCCTGGAGCCTAATTTTTTGTATTTTGTCTGAATGTAAAATTGGATGGAACAAAACATGTGTTCCTGAAAGCTTATCGTTTCCAGATATTCTAGTCGGTCCATAGTTGTTGTAAAGGTCCTTTTTTTGCAGATCAAGAAGGATATTTGTTACATACACTAAGCATAAAATGTGATCATTAGCAAGACTTGTATTGTCAGATTGTAAGCTTGATGTACATTGCCATGTCAAGTTCAGTTGAACGATGTCAAATTGATATTTCAAGATTATGGCGACTTTTGCTTTGAGCCCTTGTCATCGGCTCTATAGCTCAGTTGGTTAGAGCGTCTGCCTAGTAAGCAGAAGGTCGAGGGTTCGAATCCCCCTGGAGCCTATCTTGTACTTTCTTCCTGAGTACTTTTTGATAAAGTGCTCTTCTTTGACCCATTTATGAAATGCTGTTTCACTTCATGAAAACTTAAACATCGGCAGTCAGAAATAAAGATACATGTATACTTGCCAACATCAAAACTATTTCTTAGAGTCAATTCTTATATTTTTGAGAGACAGATAGCAGCTACAGAGCGAGCGTTGGCTCTATAGCTCAGTTGGTTAGAGCGTCTGCCTAGTAAGCAGAAGGTCGAGGGTTCGAATCCCCCTGGAGCCTAATTTTTTATATTTTGTCTGAATGTAAAATTGGATGGAACAAAACATGTGTTCCTGAAAGCTTATCGTTTCCAGATATTCTAGTCGGTCCATAGTTGTTGTAAAGGTCCTTTTTTTGCAGATCAAGAAGGATATTTGTTACATACACTAAGCATAAAATGTGATCATTAGCAAGACTTGTATTGTCAGATTGTAAGCTTGATGTACATTGCCATGTCAAGTTCAGTTGAACGATGTCAAATTGATATTTCAAGATTATGGCGACTTTTGCTTTGAGCCCTTGTCATCGGCTCTATAGCTCAGTTGGTTAGAGCGTCTGCCTAGTAAGCAGAAGGTCGAGGGTTCGAATCCCCCTGGAGCCTATCTTGTACTTTCTTCCTGAGTACTTTTTGATAAAGTGCTCTTCTTTGACCCATTTATGAAATGCTGTTTTACTTCATGAAAACTTAAACATCGGCAGTCAGAAATAAAGATACATGTATACTTGCCAACATCAAAACTATTTCTTAGAGTCAATTCTTATATTTTTGAGAGACAGATAGCAGCTACAGAGCGAGCGTTGGCTCTATAGCTCAGTTGGTTAGAGCGTCTGCCTAGTAAGCAGAAGGTCGAGGGTTCGAATCCCCCTGGAGCCTAATTTTTTGTATTTTGTCTGAATGTAAAATTGGATGGAACAAAACATGTGTTCCTGAAAGCTTATCGTTTCCAGATATTCTAGTCGGTCCATAGTTGTTGTAAAGGTCCTTTTTTTGCAGATCAAGAAGGATATTTGTTACATACACTAAGCATAAAATGTGATCAATAGCAAGACTTGTATTGTCAGATTGTAAGCTTGATGTACATTGCCATGTCAAGTTCAGTTGAACGATGTCAAATTGATATTTCAAGATTATGGCGACTTTTGCTTTGAGCCCTTGTCATCGGCTCTATAGCTCAGTTGGTTAGAGCGTCTGCCTAGTAAGCAGAAGGTCGAGGGTTCGAATCCCCCTGGAGCCTATCTTGTACTTTCTTCCTGAGTACTTTTTGATAAAGTGCTCTTCTTTGACCCATTTATGAAATGCTGTTTTACTTCATGAAAACTTAAACATCGGCAGTCAGAAATAAAGATACATGTATACTTGCCAACATCAAAACTATTTCTTAGAGTCAATTCTTATATTTTTGAGAGACAGATAGCAGCTACAGAGCGAGCGTTGGCTCTATAGCTCAGTTGGTTAGAGCGTCTGCCTAGTAAGCAGAAGGTCGAGGGTTCGAATCCCCCTGGAGCCTAATTTTTTGTATTTTGTCTGAATGTAAAATTGGATGGAACAAAACATGTGTTCCTGAAAGCTTATCGTTTCCAGATATTCTAGTCGGTCCATAGTTGTTGTAAAGGTCCTTTTTTTGCAGATCAAGAAGGATATTTGTTACATACACTAAGCATAAAATGTGATCATTAGCAAGACTTGTATTGTCAGATTGTAAGCTTGATGTACATTGCCATGTCAAGTTCAGTTGAACGATGTCAAATTGATATTTCAAGATTATGGCGACTTTTGCTTTGAGCCCTTGTCATCGGCTCTATAGCTCAGTTGGTTAGAGCGTCTGCCTAGTAAGCAGAAGGTCGAGGGTTCGAATCCCCCTGGAGCCTATCTTGTACTTTCTTCCTGAGTACTTTTTGATAAAGTGCTCTTCTTTGACCCATTTATGAAATGCTGTTTTACTTCATGAAAACTTAAACATCGGCAGTCAGAAATAAAGATACATGTATACTTGCCAACATCAAAACTATTTCTTAGAGTCAATTCTTATATTTTTGAGAGACAGATAGCAGCTACAGAGCGAGCGTTGGCTCTATAGCTCAGTTGGTTAGAGCGTCTGCCTAGTAAGCAGAAGGTCGAGGGTTCGAATCCCCCTGGAGCCTAATTTTTTATATTTTGTCTGAATGTAAAATTGGATGGAACAAAACATGTGTTCCTGAAAGCTTATCGTTTCCAGATATTCTAGTCGGTCCATAGTTGTTGTAAAGGTCCTTTTTTTTTGCAGATCAAGAAGGATATTTGTTACATACACTAAGCATAAAATGTGATCATTAGCAAGACTTGTATTGTCAGATTGTAAGCTTGATGTACATTGCCATGTCAAGTTCAGTTGAACGATGTCAAATTGATATTTCAAGATTATGGCGACTTTTGCTTTGAGCCCTTGTCATCGGCTCTATAGCTCAGTTGGTTAGAGCGTCTGCCTAGTATGCAGAAGGTCGAGGGTTCGAATCCCCCTGGAGCCTATCTTGTACTTTCTTCCTGAGTACTTTTTGATAAAGTGCTCTTCTTTGACGCATTTATGAAATGCTGTTTTACTTCATGAAAACTTAAACATCGGCAGTCAGAAATAAAGATACATGTATACTTGCCAACATCAAAACTATTTCTTAGAGTCAATTCTTATATTTTTGAGAGACAGATAGCAGCTACAGAGCGAGCGTTGGCTCTATAGCTCAGTTGGTTAGAGCGTCTGCCTAGTAAGCAGAAGGTCGAGGGTTCGAATCCCCCTGGAGCCTAATTTTTTGTATTTTGTCTGAATGTAAAATTGGATGGAACAAAACATGTGTTCCTGAAAGCTTATCGTTTCCAGATATTCTAGTCGGTCCATAGTTGTTGTAAAGGTCCTTTTTTTGCAGATCAAGAAGGATATTTGTTACATACACTAAGCATAAAATGTGATCATTAGCAAGACTTGTATTGTCAGATTGTAAGCTTGATGTACATTGCCATGTCAAGTTCAGTTGAACGATGTCAAATTGATATTTCAAGATTATGGCGACTTTTGCTTTGAGACCTTGTCATCGGCTCTATAGCTCAGTTGGTTAGAGCGTCTGCCTAGTAAGAAGAAGGTCGAGGGTTCGAATCCCCCTGGAGCCTATCTTGTACTTTCTTCCTGAGTACTTTTTGATAAAGTGCTCTTCTTTGACCCATTTATGAAATGCTGTTTTACTTCATGAAAACTTAAACATCGGCAGTCAGAAATAAAGATACATGTATACGTGCCAACATCAAAACTATTTCTTAGAGTCAATTCTTATATTTTTGAGAGACAGATAGCAGCTACAGAGCGAGCGTTGGCTCTATAGCTCAGTTGGTTAGAGCGTCTGCCTAGTAAGCAGAAGGTCGAGGGTTCGAATCCCCCTGGAGCCTAATTTTTTGTATTTTGTCTGAATGTAAAATTGGATGGAACAAAACATGTGTTCCTGAAAGCTTATCGTTTCCAGATATTCTAGTCGGTCCATAGTTGTTGTAAAGGTCCTTTTTTTGCAGATCAAGAAGGATATTTGTTACATACACTAAGCATAAAATGTGATCATTAGCAAGACTTGTATTGTCAGATTGTAAGCTTGATGTACATTGCCATGTCAAGTTCAGTTGAACGATGTCAAATTGATATTTCAAGATTATGGCGACTTTTGCTTTGAGCCCTTGTCATCGGCTCTATAGCTCAGTTGGTTAGAGCGTCTGCCTAGTAAGCAGAAGGTCGAGGGTTCGAATCCCCCTGGAGCCTATCTTGTACTTTTTTCCTGAGTACTTTTTGATAAAGTGCTCTTCTTTGACCCATTTATGAAATGCTGTTTTACTTCATGAAAACTTAAACATCGGCAGTCAGAAATAAAGATACATGTATACTTGCCAACATCAAAACTATTTCTTAGAGTCAATTCTTATATTTTTGAGAGACAGATAGCAGCTACAGAGCGAGCGTTGGCTCTATAGCTCAGTTGGTTAGAGCGTCTGCCTAGTAAGCAGAAGGTCGAGGGTTCGAATCCCCCTGGAGCCTAATTTTTTGTATTTTGTCTGAATGTAAAATTGGATGGAACAAAACATGTGTTCCTGAAAGCTTATCGTTTCCAGATATTCTAGTCGGTCCATAGTTGTTGTAAAGGTCCTTTTTTTGCAGATCAAGAAGGATATTTGTTACATACACTAAGCATAAAATGTGATCATTAGCAAGACTTGTATTGTCAGATTGTAAGCTTGATGTACATTGCCATGTCAAGTTCAGTTGAACGATGTCAAATTGATATTTCAAGATTATGGCGACTTTTGCTTTGAGCCCTTGTCATCGGCTCTATAGCTCAGTTGGTTAGAGCGTCTGCCTAGTAAGCAGAAGGTCGAGGGTTGGAATCCCCCTGGAGCCTATCTTGTACTTTCTTCCTGAGTACTTTTTGATAAAGTGCTCTTCTTTGACCCATTTATGAAATGCTGTTTTACTTCATGAAAACTTAAACATCGGCAGTCAGAAATAAAGATACATGTATACTTGCCAACATCAAAACTATTTCTTAGAGTCAATTCTTATATTTTTGAGAGACAGATAGCAGCTACAGAGCGAGCGTTGGCTCTATAGCTCAGTTGGTTAGAGCGTCTGCCTAGTAAGCAGAAGGTCGAGGGTTCGAATCCCCCTGGAGCCTAATTTTTTGTATTTTGTCTGAATGTAAAATTGGATGGAACAAAACATGTGTTCCTGAAAGCTTATCGTTTCCAGATATTCTAGTCGGTCCATAGTTGTTGTAAAGGTCCTTTTTTTGCAGATCAAGAAGGATATTTGTTACATACACTAAGCATAAAATGTGATCATTAGCAAGACTTGTATTGTCAGATTGTAAGCTTGATGTACATTGCCATGTCAAGTTCAGTTGAACGATGTCAAATTGATATTTCAAGATTATGGCGACTTTTGCTTTGAGCCCTTGTCATCGGCTCTATAGCTCAGTTGGTTAGAGCGTCTGCCTAGTAAGCAGAAGGTCGAGGGTTCGAATCCCCCTGGAGCCTATCTTGTACTTTCTTCCTGAGTACTTTTTGATAAAGTGCTCTTCTTTGACCCATTTATGAAATGCTGTTTTACTTCATGAAAACTTAAACATCGGCAGTCAGAAATAAAGATACATGTATACTTGCCAACATCAAAACTATTTCTTAGAGTCAATTCTTATATTTTTGAGAGACAGATAGCAGCTACAGAGCGAGCGTTGGCTCTATAGCTCAGTTGGTTAGAGCGTCTGCCTAGTAAGCAGAAGGTCGAGGGTTCGAATCCCCCTGGAGCCTAATTTTTTGTATTTTGTCTGAATGTAAAATTGGATGGAACAAAACATGTGTTCCTGAAAGCTTATCGTTTCCAGATATTCTAGTCGGTCCATAGTTGTTGTAAAGGTCCTTTTTTTGCAGATCAAGAAGGATATTTGTTACATACACTAAGCATAAAATGTGATCATTAGCAAGACTTGTATTGTCAGATTGTAAGCTTGATGTACATTGCCATGTCAAGTTCAGTTGAACGATGTCAAATTGATATTTCAAGATTATGGCGACTTTTGCTTTGAGCCCTTGTCATCGGCTCTATAGCTCAGTTGGTTAGAGCGTCTGCCTAGTAAGCAGAAGGTCGAGGGTTCGAATCCCCCTGGAGCCTATCTTGTACTTTCTTCCTGAGTACTTTTTGATAAAGTGCTCTTCTTTGACCCATTTATGAAATGCTGTTTTACTTCATGAAAACTTAAACATCGGCAGTCAGAAATAAAGATACATGTATACTTGCCAACATCAAAACTATTTCTTAGAGTCAATTCTTATATTTTTGAGAGACAGATAGCAGCTACAGAGCGAGCGTTGGCTCTATAGCTCAGTTGGTTAGAGCGTCTGCCTAGTAAGCAGAAGGTCGAGGGTTCGAATCCCCCTGGAGCCTAATTTTTTGTATTTTGTCTGAATGTAAAATTGGATGGAACAAAACATGTGTTCCTGAAAGCTTATCGTTTCCAGATATTCTAGTCGGTCCATAGTTGTTGTAAAGGTCCTTTTTTTGCAGATCAAGAAGGATATTTGTTACATACACTAAGCATAAAATGTGATCATTAGCAAGACTTGTATTGTCAGATTGTAAGCTTGATGTACATTGCCATGTCAAGTTCAGTTGAACGATGTCAAATTGATATTTCAAGATTATGGCGACTTTTGCTTTGAGCCCTTGTCATCGGCTCTATAGCTCAGTTGGTTAGAGCGTCTGCCTAGTAAGCAGAAGGTCGAGGGTTCGAATCCCCCTGGAGCCTATCTTGTACTTTCTTCCTGAGTACTTTTTGATAAAGTGCTCTTCTTTGACCCATTTATGAAATGCTGTTTTACTTCATGAAAACTTAAACATCGGCAGTCAGAAATAAAGATACATGTATACTTGCCAACATCAAAACTATTTCTTAGAGTCAATTCTTATATTTTTGAGAGACAGATAGCAGCTACAGAGCGAGCGTTGGCTCTATAGCTCAGTTGGTTAGAGCGTCTGCCTAGTAAGCAGAAGGTCGAGGGTTCGAATCCCCCTGGAGCCTAATTTTTTGTATTTTGTCTGAATGTAAAATTGGATGGAACAAAACATGTGTTCCTGAAAGCTTATCGTTTCCAGATATTCTAGTCGGTCCATAGTTGTTGTAAAGGTCCTTTTTTTGCAGATCAAGAAGGATATTTGTTACATACACTAAGCATAAAATGTGATCAATAGCAAGACTTGTATTGTCAGATTGTAAGCTTGATGTACATTGCCATGTCAAGTTCAGTTGAACGATGTCAAATTGATATTTCAAGATTATGGCGACTTTTGCTTTGAGCCCTTGTCATCGGCTCTATAGCTCAGTTGGTTAGAGCGTCTGCCTAGTAAGCAGAAGGTCGAGGGTTCGAATCCCCCTGGAGCCTATCTTGTACTTTCTTCCTGAGTACTTTTTGATAAAGTGCTCTTCTTTGACCCATTTATGAAATGCTGTTTTACTTCATGAAAACTTAAACATCGGCAGTCAGAAATAAAGATACATGTATACTTGCCAACATCAAAACTATTTCTTAGAGTCAATTCTTATATTTTTGAGAGACAGATAGCAGCTACAGAGCGAGCGTTGGCTCTATAGCTCAGTTGGTTAGAGCGTCTGCCTAGTAAGCAGAAGGTCGAGGGTTCGAATCCCCCTGGAGCCTAATTTTTTGTATTTTGTCTGAATGTAAAATTGGATGGAACAAAACATGTGTTCCTGAAAGCTTATCGTTTCCAGATATTCTAGTCGGTCCATAGTTGTTGTAAAGGTCCTTTTTTTGCAGATCAAGAAGGATATTTGTTACATACACTAAGCATAAAATGTCATCATTAGCAAGACTTGTATTGTCAGATTGTAAGCTTGATGTACATTGCCATGTCAAGTTCAGTTGAACGATGTCAAATTGATATTTCAAGATTATGGCGACTTTTGCTTTGAGCCCTTGTCATCGGCTCTATAGCTCAGTTGGTTAGAGCGTCTGCCTAGTAAGCAGAAGGTCGAGGGTTCGAATCCCCCTGGAGCCTATCTTGTACTTTCTTCCTGAGTACTTTTTGATAAAGTGCTCTTCTTTGACCCATTTATGAAATGCTGTTTTACTTCATGAAAACTTAAACATCGGCAGTCAGAAATAAAGATACATGTATACTTGCCAACATCAAAACTATTTCTTAGAGTCAATTCTTATATTTTTGAGAGACAGATAGCAGCTACAGAGCGAGCGTTGGCTCTATAGCTCAGTTGGTTAGAGCGTCTGCCTAGTAAGCAGAAGGTCGAGGGTTCGAATCCCCCTGGAGCCTAATTTTTTGTATTTTGTCTGAATGTAAAATTGGATGGAACAAAACATGTGTTCCTGAAAGCTTATCGTTTCCAGATATTCTAGTCGGTCCATAGTTGTTGTAAAGGTCCTTTTTTTGCAGATCAAGAAGGATATTTGTTACATACACTAAGCATAAAATGTGATCATTAGCAAGACTTGTATTGTCAGATTGTAAGCTTGATGTACATTGCCATGTCAAGTTCAGTTGAACGATGTCAAATTGATATTTCAAGATTATGGCGACTTTTGCTTTGAGACCTTGTCATCGGCTCTATAGCTCAGTTGGTTAGAGCGTCTGCCTAGTAAGCAGAAGGTCGAGGGTTCGAATCCCCCTGGAGCCTATCTTGTACTTTCTTCCTGAGTACTTTTTGATAAAGTGCTCTTCTTTGACCCATTTATGAAATGCTGTTTTACTTCATGAAAACTTAAACATCGGCAGTCAGAAATAAAGATACATGTATACTTGCCAACATCAAAACTATTTCTTAGAGTCAATTCTTATATTTTTGAGAGACAGATAGCAGCTACAGAGCGAGCGTTGGCTCTATAGCTCAGTTGGTTAGAGCGTCTGCCTAGTAAGCAGAAGGTCGAGGGTTCGAATCCCCCTGGAGCCTAATTTTTTGTATTTTGTCTGAATGTAAAATTGGATGGAACAAAACATGTGTTCCTGAAAGCTTATCGTTTCCAGATATTCTAGTCGGTCCATAGTTGTTGTAAAGGTCCTTTTTTTGCAGATCAAGAAGGATATTTGTTACATACACTAAGCATAAAATGTGATCATTAGCAAGACTTGTATTGTCAGATTGTAAGCTTGATGTACATTGCCATGTCAAGTTCAGTTGAACGATGTCAAATTGATATTTCAAGATTATGGCGACTTTTGCTTTGAGCCCTTGTCATCGGCTCTATAGCTCAGTTGGTTAGAGCGTCTGCCTAGTAAGCAGAAGGTCGAGGGTTCGAATCCCCCTGGAGCCTATCTTGTACTTTCTTCCTGAGTACTTTTTGATAAAGTGCTCTTCTTTGACCCATTTATGAAATGCTGTTTCACTTCATGAAAACTTAAACATCGGCAGTCAGAAATAAAGATACATGTATACTTGCCAACATCAAAACTATTTCTTAGAGTCAATTCTTATATTTTTGAGAGACAGATAGCAGCTACAGAGCGAGCGTTGGCTCTATAGCTCAGTTGGTTAGAGCGTCTGCCTAGTAAGCAGAAGGTCGAGGGTTCGAATCCCCCTGGAGCCTAATTTTTTGTATTTTGTCTGAATGTAAAATTTGATGGAACAAAACATGTGTTCCTGAAAGCTTATCGTTTCCAGATATTCTAGTCGGTCCATAGTTGTTGTAAAGGTCCTTTTTTTGCAGATCAAGAAGGATATTTGTTACATACACTAAGCATAAAATGTGATCAATAGCAAGACTTGTATTGTCAGATTGTAAGCTTGATGTACATTGCCATGTCAAGTTCAGTTGAACGATGTCAAATTGATATTTCAAGATTATGGCGACTTTTGCTTTGAGCCCTTGTCATCGGCTCTATAGCTCAGTTGGTTAGAGCGTCTGCCTAGTAAGCAGAAGGTCGAGGGTTCGAATCCCCCTGGAGCCTATCTTGTACTTTCTTCCTGAGTACTTTTTGATAAAGTGCTCTTCTTTGACCCATTTATGAAATGCTGTTTTACTTCATGAAAACTTAAACATCGGCAGTCAGAAATAAAGATACATGTATACTTGCCAACATCAAAACTATTTCTTAGAGTCAATTCTTATATTTTTGAGAGACAGATAGCAGCTACAGAGCGAGCGTTGGCTCTATAGCTCAGTTGGTTAGAGCGTCTGCCTAGTAAGCAGAAGGTCGAGGGTTCGAATCCCCCTGGAGCCTAATTTTTTGTATTTTGTCTGAATGTAAAATTGGATGGAACAAAACATGTGTTCCTGAAAGCTTATCGTTTCCAGATATTCTAGTCGGTCCATAGTTGTTGTAAAGGTCCTTTTTTTGCAGATCAAGAAGGATATTTGTTACATACACTAAGCATAAAATGTGATCATTAGCAAGACTTGTATTGTCAGATTGTAAGCTTGATGTACATTGCC
Organism: Phorcus lineatus; assembly: GCA_921293015.1. Taxonomy (NCBI): domain Eukaryota; kingdom Metazoa; phylum Mollusca; class Gastropoda; order Trochida; family Trochidae; genus Phorcus; species Phorcus lineatus. The sequence goes on along the minus strand of OV121095.1, from coordinate 44,680,677 downwards.
ATGTCAAGTTCAGTTGAACGATGTCAAATTGATATTTCAAGATTATGGCGACTTTTGCTTTGAGCCCTTGTCATCGGCTCTATAGCTCAGTTGGTTAGAGCGTCTGCCTAGTAAGCAGAAGGTCGAGGGTTCGAATCCCCCTGGAGCCTATCTTGTACTTTCTTCCTGAGTACTTTTTGATAAAGTGCTCTTCTTTGACCCATTTATGAAATGCTGTTTCACTTCATGAAAACTTAAACATCGGCAGTCAGAAATAAAGATACATGTATACTTGCCAACATCAAAACTATTTCTTAGAGTCAATTCTTATATTTTTGAGAGACAGATAGCAGCTACAGAGCGAGCGTTGGCTCTATAGCTCAGTTGGTTAGAGCGTCTGCCTAGTAAGCAGAAGGTCGAGGGTTCGAATCCCCCTGGAGCCTAATTTTTTGTATTTTGTCTGAATGTAAAATTGGATGGAACAAAACATGTGTTCCTGAAAGCTTATCGTTTCCAGATATTCTAGTCGGTCCATAGTTGTTGTAAAGGTCCTTTTTTTGCAGATCAAGAAGGATATTTGTTACATACACTAAGCATAAAATGTGATCAATAGCAAGACTTGTATTGTCAGATTGTAAGCTTGATGTACATTGCCATGTCAAGTTCAGTTGAACGATGTCAAATTGATATTTCAAGATTATGGCGACTTTTGCTTTGAGCCCTTGTCATCGGCTCTATAGCTCAGTTGGTTAGAGCGTCTGCCTAGTAAGCAGAAGGTCGAGGGTTCGAATCCCCCTGGAGCCTATCTTGTACTTTCTTCCTGAGTACTTTTTGATAAAGTGCTCTTCTTTGACCCATTTATGAAATGCTGTTTTACTTCATGAAAACTTAAACATCGGCAGTCAGAAATAAAGATACATGTATACTTGCCAACATCAAAACTATTTCTTAGAGTCAATTCTTATATTTTTGAGAGACAGATAGCAGCTACAGAGCGAGCGTTGGCTCTATAGCTCAGTTGGTTAGAGCGTCTGCCTAGTAAGCAGAAGGTCGAGGGTTCGAATCCCCCTGGAGCCTAATTTTTTGTATTTTGTCTGAATGTAAAATTGGATGGAACAAAACATGTGTTCCTGAAAGCTTATCGTTTCCAGATATTCTAGTCGGTCCATAGTTGTTGTAAAGGTCCTTTTTTTGCAGATCAAGAAGGATATTTGTTACATACACTAAGCATAAAATGTGATCAATAGCAAGACTTGTATTGTCAGATTGTAAGCTTGATGTACATTGCCATGTCAAGTTCAGTTGAACGATGTCAAATTGATATTTCAAGATTATGGCGACTTTTGCTTTGAGCCCTTGTCATCGGCTCTATAGCTCAGTTGGTTAGAGCGTCTGCCTAGTAAGCAGAAGGTCGAGGGTTCGAATCCCCCTGGAGCCTATCTTGTACTTTCTTCCTGAGTACTTTTTGATAAAGTGCTCTTCTTTGACCCATTTATGAAATGCTGTTTCACTTCATGAAAACTTAAACATCGGCAGTCAGAAATAAAGATACATGTATACTTGCCAACATCAAAACTATTTCTTAGAGTCAATTCTTATATTTTTGAGAGACAGATAGCAGCTACAGAGCGAGCGTTGGCTCTATAGCTCAGTTGGTTAGAGCGTCTGCCTAGTAAGCAGAAGGTCGAGGGTTCGAATCCCCCTGGAGCCTAATTTTTTGTATTTTGTCTGAATGTAAAATTGGATGGAACAAAACATGTGTTCCTGAAAGCTTATCGTTTCCAGATATTCTAGTCGGTCCATAGTTGTTGTAAAGGTCCTTTTTTTGCAGATCAAGAAGGATATTTGTTACATACACTAAGCATAAAATGTGATCATTAGCAAGACTTGTATTGTCAGATTGTAAGCTTGATGTACATTGCCATGTCAAGTTCAGTTGAACGATGTCAAATTGATATTTCAAGATTATGGCGACTTTTGCTTTGAGCCCTTGTCATCGGCTCTATAGCTCAGTTGGTTAGAGCGTCTGCCTAGTAAGCAGAAGGTCGAGGGTTGGAATCCCCCTGGAGCCTATCTTGTACTTTCTTCCTGAGTACTTTTTGATAAAGTGCTCTTCTTTGACCCATTTATGAAATGCTGTTTTACTTCATGAAAACTTAAACATCGGCAGTCAGAAATAAAGATACATGTATACTTGCCAACATCAAAACTATTTCTTAGAGTCAATTCTTATATTTTTGAGAGACAGATAGCAGCTACAGAGCGAGCGTTGGCTCTATAGCTCAGTTGGTTAGAGCGTCTGCCTAGTAAGCAGAAGGTCGAGGGTTCGAATCCCCCTGGAGCCTAATTTTTTGTATTTTGTCTGAATGTAAAATTGGATGGAACAAAACATGTGTTCCTGAAAGCTTATCGTTTCCAGATATTCTAGTCGGTCCATAGTTGTTGTAAAGGTCCTTTTTTTGCAGATCAAGAAGGACATTTGTTACATACACTAAGCATAAAATGTGATCATTAGCAAAACTTGTATTGTCAGATTGTAAGCTTGATGTACATTGCCATGTCAAGTTCAGTTGAACGATGTCAAATTGATATTTCAAGATTATGGCGACTTTTGCTTTGAGCCCTTGTCATCGCCTCTATAGCTCAGTTGGTTAGAGCGTCTGCCTAGTAAGCAGAAGGTCGAGGGTTGGAATCCCCCTGGAGCCTATCTTGTACTTTCTTCCTGAGTACTTTTTGATAAAGTGCTCTTCTTTGACCCATTTATGAAATGCTGTTTTACTTCATGAAAACTTAAACATCGGCAGTCAGAAATAAAGATACATGTATACTTGCCAACATCAAAACTATTTCTTAGAGTCAATTCTTATATTTTTGAGAGACAGATAGCAGCTACAGAGCGAGCGTTGGCTCTATAGCTCAGTTGGTTAGAGCGTCTGCCTAGTAAGTAGAAGGTCGAGGGTTCGAATCCCCCTGGAGCCTAATTTTTTGTATTTTGTCTGAATGTAAAATTGGATGGAACAAAACATGTGTTCCTGAAAGCTTATCGTTTCCAGATATTCTAGTCGGTCCATAGTTGTTGTAAAGGTCCTTTTTTTGCAGATCAAGAAGGATATTTGTTACATACACTAAGCATAAAATGTGATCATTAGCAAGACTTGTATTGTCAGATTGTAAGCTTGATGTACATTGCCATGTCAAGTTCAGTTGAACGATGTCAAATTGATATTTCAAGATTATGGCGACTTTTGCTTTGAGCCCTTGTCATCGGCTCTATAGCTCAGTTGGTTAGAGCGTCTGCCTAGTAAGCAGAAGGTCGAGGGTTCGAATCCCCCTGGAGCCTATCTTGTACTTTCTTCCTGAGTACTTTTTGATAAAGTGCTCTTCTTTGACCCATTTATGAAATGCTGTTTTACTTCATGAAAACTTAAACATCGGCAGTCAGAAATAAAAATACATGTATACTTGCCAACATCAAAACTATTTCTTAGAGTCAATTCTTATATTTTTGAGAGACAGATAGCAGCTACAGAGCGAGCGTTGGCTCTATAGCTCAGTTGGTTAGAGCATCTGCCTAGTAAGCAGAAGGTCGAGGGTTCGAATCCCCCTGGAGCCTAATTTTTGTATTTTGTCTGAATGTAAAATTGGATGGAACAAAACATGTGTTCCTGAAAGCTTATCGTTTCCAGATATTCTAGTCGGTCCATAGTTGTTGTAAAGGTCCTTTTTTTGCAGATCAAGAAGGATATTTGTTACATACACTAAGCATAAAATGTCATCATTAGCAAGACTTGTATTGTCAGATTGTAAGCTTGATGTACATTGCCATGTCAAGTTCAGTTGAACGATGTCAAATTGATATTTCAAGATTATGGCGACTTTTGCTTTGAGCCCTTGTCATCGGCTCTATAGCTCAGTTGGTTAGAGCGTCTGCCTAGTAAGCAGAAGGTCGAGGGTTGGAATCCCCCTGGAGCCTATCTTGTACTTTCTTCCTGAGTACTTTTTGATAAAGTGCTCTTCTTTGACCCATTTATGAAATGCTGTTTTACTTCATGAAAACTTAAACATCGGCAGTCAGAAATAAAGATACATGTATACTTGCCAACATCAAAACTATTTCTTAGAGTCAATTCTTATATTTTTGAGAGACAGATAGCAGCTACAGAGCGAGCGTTGGCTCTATAGCTCAGTTGGTTAGAGCATCTGCCTAGTAAGCAGAAGGTCGAGGGTTCGAATCCCCCTGGAGCCTAATTTTTGTATTTTGTCTGAATGTAAAATTGGATGGAACAAAACATGTGTTCCTGAAAGCTTATCGTTTCCAGATATTCTAGTCGGTCCATAGTTGTTGTAAAGGTCCTTTTTTTGCAGATCAAGAAGGATATTTGTTACATACACTAAGCATAAAATGTGATCATTAGCAAGACTTGTATTGTCAGATTGTAAGCTTGATGTACATTGCCATGTCAAGTTCAGTTGAACGATGTCAAATTGATATTTCAAGATTATGGCGATTTTTGCTTTGAGCCCTTGTCATCGGCTCTATAGCTCAGTTGGTTAGAGCGTCTGCCTAGTAAGCAGAAGGTCGAGGGTTGGAATCCCCCTGGAGCCTATCTTGTACTTTCTTCCTGAGTACTTTTTGATAAAGTGCTCTTCTTTGACCCATTTATGAAATGCTGTTTTACTTCATGAAAACTTAAACATCGGCAGTCAGAAATAAAGATACATGTATACTTGCCAATATCAAAACTATTTCTTAGAGTCAATTCTTATATTTTTGAGAGACAGATAGCAGCTACAGAGCGAGCGTTGGCTCTATAGCTCAGTTGGTTGGAGCGTCTGCCTAGTAAGCAGAAGGTCGAGGGTTCGAATCCCCCTGGAGCCTAATTTTTTGTATTTTGTCTGAATGTAAAATTGGATGGAACAAAACATGTGTTCCTGAAAGCTTATCGTTTCCAGGTATTCTAGTCGGTCCATAGTTGTTGTAAAGGTCCTTTTTTTGCAGATCAAGAAGGATATTTGTTACATACACTAAGCATAAAATGTGATCATTAGCAAGACTTGTATTGTCAGATTGTAAGCTTGATGTACATTGCCATGTCAAGTTCAGTTGAACGATGTCAAATTGATATTTCAAGATTATGGCGACTTTTGCTTTGAGCCCTTGTCATCGGCTCTATAGCTCAGTTGGTTAGAGCGTCTGCCTAGTAAGCAGAAGGTCGAGGGTTCGAATCCCCCTGGAGCCTATCTTGTACTTTCTTCCTGAGTACTTTTTGATAAAGTGCTCTTCTTTGACCCATTTATGGAATGCTGTTTTACTTCATGAAAACTTAAACATCGGCAGTCAGAAATAAAGATACATGTATACTTGCCAACATCAAAACTATTTCTTAGAGTCAATTCTTATATTTTTGAGAGACAGATAGCAGCTACAGAGCGAGCGTTGGCTCTATAGCTCAGTTGGTTAGAGAGTCTGCCTAGTAAGCAGAAGGTCGAGGGTTCGAATCCCCCTGGAGCCTAATTTTTTGTATTTTGTCTGAATGTAAAATTGGATGGAACAAAACATGTGTTCCTGAAAGCTTATCGTTTCCAGATATTCTAGTCGGTCCATAGTTGTTGTAAAGGTCCTTTTTTTGCAGATCAAGAAGGATATTTGTTACATACACTAAGCATAAAATGTGATCATTAGCAAGACTTGTATTGTCAGATTGTAAGCTTGATGTACATTGCCATGTCAAGTTCAGTTGAACGATGTCAAATTGATATTTCAAGATTATGGCGACTTTTGCTTTTAGCCCTTGTCATCGGCTCTATAGCTCAGTTGGTTAGAGCGTCTGCCTAGTAAGCAGAAGGTCGAGGGTTCGAATCCCCCTGGAGCCTATCTTGTACTTTCTTCCTGAGTACTTTTTGATAAAGTGCTCTTCTTTGACCCATTTATGAAATGCTGTTTTACTTCATGAAAACTTAAACATCGGCAGTCAGAAATAAAGATACATGTATACTTGCCAACATCAAAACTATTTCTTAGAGTCAATTCTTATATTTTTGAGAGACAGATAGCAGCTACAGAGCGAGCGTTGGCTCTATAGCTCAGTTGGTTAGAGCGTCTGCCTAGTAAGCAGAAGGTCGAGGGTTCGAATCCCCCTGGAGCCTAATTTTTTGTATTTTGTCTGAATGTAAAATTGGATGGAACAAAACATGTGTTCCTGAAAGCTTATCGTTTCCAGATATTCTAGTCGGTCCATAGTTGTTGTAAAGGTCCTTTTTTTGCAGATCAAGAAGGATATTTGTTACATACACTAAGCATAAAATGTGATCAATAGCAAGACTTGTATTGTCAGATTGTAAGCTTGATGTACATTGCCATGTCAAGTTCAGTTGAACGATGTCAAATTGATATTTCAAGATTATGGCGACTTTTGCTTTGAGCCCTTGTCATCGGCTCTATAGCTCAGTTGGTTAGAGCGTCTGCCTAGTAAGCAGAAGGTCGAGGGTTCGAATCCCCCTGGAGCCTATCTTGTACTTTCTTCATGAGTACTTTTTGATAAAGTGCTCTTCTTTGACCCATTTATGAAATGCTGTTTTACTTCATGAAAACTTAAACATCGGCAGTCAGAAATAAAGATACATGTATACTTGCCAACATCAAAACTATTTCTTAGAGTCAATTCTTATATTTTTGAGAGACAGATAGCAGCTACAGAGCGAGCGTTGGCTCTATAGCTCAGTTGGTTAGAGCGTCTGCCTAGTAAGCAGAAGGTCGAGGGTTCGAATCCCCCTGGAGCCTAATTTTTTGTATTTTGTCTGAATGTAAAATTGGATGGAACAAAACATGTGTTCCTGAAAGCTTATCGTTTCCAGATATTCTAGTCGGTCCATAGTTGTTGTAAAGGTCCTTTTTATGCAGATCAAGAAGGATATT